>JAXIVJ010001533.1:0-2500 GCA_036785665.1 Chirona hameri
CTGCACGCGGTGTATGGGCCCTTGACACACAAGAGGGGCTTCTTGGAAGGGCAGAGGTATCTCGGGGGTGACCGGAGGGGACATAGCACGGTGAGATCGCTGAGGATGAGTAAGTCATAGTCGTCGGTACGACCTCAAGTCATTGTGGTAATGCGGAGCGGCGCGGTGTGGGATCACCCGGCGGCTGGGGAGTATTGTGTACCGTTTGTGCAGTGGGGGGGGGGCAGGTTGTGGTTGAAAGAGGGGGGTGGTGTGTGTGTGTGTGTGTGTGTGTGTGTGTGTGTAGTGTGTGTGTGTGTGTGTGTGTGTGTGTGTGTGTGTGTGTGTGTGTGTGTGTGTGTGTGTGTGTGTAGTGTGTGTGTGTGTGTGTGTGTGTGTGTGTGTGTGTGTGTGTGTAGTGTGTGTGTGTGTGTGTGTGTGTGTGTGTGTGTGTGTGTGTGTGTGTGTAGTGTGTGTGTATGTATGTAGTGTATGTATGTATGTATGTATGTATGTATGTATGTATGTATGTATGTATGTATGTATGTATGTATGTATGTAGTATGTATGTATGTATGTATGTATGTATGTATGTCTGTATGTATGTATGTATGTATGTATGTATGTATGTATGTATGTATGTATGTATGTATGTATGTATGTATGTATGTATGTATGTATGTATGTATGTATGTATGTATGTATGTATGTATGTATGTATGTATGTATGTATGTATGTATGTACTGTATGTATGTATGTATGTATGTATGTATGTATGTATGTATGTATGTATGTATGTATGTATGTATGTAAGTATGTATGTATGTATGTATGTATGTATGTATGTATGTATGTCTGTATGTATGTATGTATGTATGTATGTATGTATGTATGTATGTATGTATGTATGTATGTCTGTATGTATGTATGTATGTAATGTATGTATGTATGTATGTATGTATGTATGTATGTATGTATGTATGTATGTATGTATGTATGTATGTATGTATGTATGTATGTATGTATGTATGTATGTATGTATGTATGTATGTATGTATGTATGTATGTATGTATGTATGTATGTATGTATGTATGTATGTATGTATGTATGTATGTATGTATGTATGTATGTATGTATGTATGTATGTATGTATGTATGTATGTATGTATGTATGTCTGTATGTATGTACTTACATACATACATACATACATACATACATACATACATACATACATACATACATACATACATACATACATACATACATACATACATACATACATACATACATACATACATACATACATACATACATACATACATACATACATACATACATACATACATACATACATACATACATACATACATACATACATACATACATACATACATACATACATACATACATACATACATACATACATACATACATACATACATACATACATACATACATACATACATACATACATACATACATACATACATACATACATACATACATACATACATACATACATACATACATACATACATACATACATACATACATACATACATACATACATACATACATACATACATACATACATACATACATACATACATACATACATACATACATACATACATACATACATACATACATACATACATACATACATACATACATACATACATACATACATACATACATACATACATACATACATACATACATACATACATACATACATACATACATACATACATACATACATACATACATACATACATACATACATACATACATACATACATACATACATACATACATACATACATACATACATACATACATACATACATACATACATACATACATACATACATACATACATACATACATACATACATACATACATACATACATACATACATACATACATACATACATACATACATACATACATACATACATACATACATACATACATACATACATACATACATACATACATACATACATACATACATACATACATACATACATACATACATACATACATACATACATACATACATACATACATACATACATACATACATACATACATACATACATACATACATACATACATACATACATACATACATACATACATACATACATACATACATACATACATACATACATACATACATACATACATACATACATACATACATACATACATACATACATACATACATACATACATACATACATACATACATACATACATACATACATACATACATACATACATACATACATACATACATACATACATACATACATACATACATACATACATACATACATACATACATACATACATACATACATACATACATACATACATACATACATACATACATACATACATACATACATGCATGCATGCATGCATGCGTGCATACATACATACATACATACATACATACATACATACATACATACATACATACATACATACATACATACATACATACAT
>JAXIVJ010001533.1:7500-134742 GCA_036785665.1 Chirona hameri
TGATGCAAAAAGCCAGGGGCGTCGCCACCGGAGGGGGGCGGACCCCCCAGGCTCGCTTTATCCCCCCTCCCCCAGATTAACATTATTTTAACATTTTAACATAGCATTCATAACATAGACATAGTCCTATGGGAGTGTGGGGGGGGGGGGGGGGCACTTGGCTGCCCACAAACACCTGGCTGGCCCTTCACTCAAAATTGTGTGGCTACGCCCCTGGGAGAGAGAGAAAACGTTAATTTGGTAGCGGTCATGGACACAGCATTTCCAAAGAAGTTGGTTGGGCAAGTTGTGAGATTTAGAGCTGGAGAATAACATTTTTCAACTTGTTGGGTTCTTAGCTGGAAAATCTTTTCTTTAACGTTAAAATGTCTTCAAATTGAGCAAGTTTTGTGTCAAATACAACGTTGGTGGGATCAAAAACAAAGGTGGTTGGGCAATTATTGCCTTACAAACTTTGTCTGCTTGACGCGTCATTATTCAAGGACAGATTCGGAACGACAAATAGGTGGTTTAGAGGCCAAATACCCAAAAGTCTCGGATTACCGTAAGCGCTTGACAGATTTCGCTTCCTTAGGCTTTAATAGGTGTTTTAAAACACACTTTTTCGTTCAAGTCCCTTGGAATTCCTTTTCAGTCGAAAAATGTTTCAATTTTCTTACGATTTCAGGCGTTCTGGGGGCCATATCACCATATTTATCAGGCTCGTGAACAGAGGAAGGAGAGGGAGTGCTTGCCCTCCCTAATACAACTTCTGGACCGTTGGACACTCCTCCTCCAAGTTTGGCGTGGCTGATCTTATCATTCCCTAAAAAGCGCTTTATTCTTCACGGGAAGTTAGGCATTACAGAAACAAGTGATATGAAACATTGCATTATGATGAAAAATATGTGAATGGTATGGGTTGTGGCATATATTCCGAAGTCTTCTCACTGTCCCTAAAACTTCATTCCCGATGATCTGGAGGCAGTGTTTCGATGCTAGTCTTAAAAGACTCTTGAACCAATTTTGCGTCGACTCAGTTCAGAGTTTATTATATCGTAATATCCCTGTATACTATCGATCGAAAACAAAACAAGTTGGTTTTGGATGTAGGTATTTTCGACAAGTGTCCTTGCACGCTTCCGTTAACTTGCGTTAATCACTCATCGGATTTGTCTCCATAGTGCATTAAAGGGACTATCCCACCTTAACATTATATTTGAGTTGAGATAGCCATTGTTATGGCTAGGCATTGAAATTAAGCATGGTAGCAATTAAAACAACCACAATGATCTAATCAAAAAGATATTCGAGTTGGATTTTGACATCTGTAAAAAAATAAGGCCCATGTGTATTTGAATAGGGACTCTAAACCGACAGCGTCGTCTCTTTACCCAACTGGTAATGATAGTCGACTTGTTTTAACCCTCGCCCTAGGGGAGCTTTTTTCACCTTCGCCCTACGGGGGGGCCTGACAGGCCCCCCTGTTAACTTCCAAACCAAGCAACTTAGAGCAATGCGGTAAGAACCAGCATGTTGCCTGTCATGAGAGGAGTCTAACAGTATGCGATTTTTAGGTTTCAGGTCAACGGGTGACCTTCCAGGTCAAGTGAATGACCTCGGATTTACCACGTCCGGAACAGCGATTTTGCTCTTCAGAAACCTCAAAATTAGAAATTTATAAATGTAAATAAAAAGGCATGTTCCTAGACCAGTTTTGGCTCAGAAATACAGAAAATGTAATTATTTGTTCGTATCTTGTAAAAAAAAAGTAATACAAAGTTATTTTTAAAAATGACGTTATCAGTTTCTTACACTTAGGGAGCCATCATTCAGTGAAAATGAAGATATTGCTTTGAAATTTGGTATGGGTATTGTCCATACTCAGTTATCTCACATATATTCCGGTTTTTCTAACATCTTTGAAAATTTTGATTTTGTGGAGATTTTTTCCCAAAAAAACAGTTTTGTTTTATTTTAGGGGTAAAACCCAAATTTTTGAAAATCCGAGACTGCTATTTGAAAGAGAATTCCATTTTGTATCTTTGATAAATTGCGTTTGCAATTTGCTTTAAAACTCGGTTTTCTACGATTTGTCAAATATTTTTCATATTTTACCAACATGACGTCATCAAAACATGATTATCTCCCAAACTATTCAACCAATTTCAATTAAATTTTTACAGCGTACGTATAATTGTTGTAAACTCGGCTACCGAAAATTTCAGCAAGATGCACCGCATGTATAAAAAGCTATTTAAGAAAAACCTCAGGGGGCCTATCAGCCCCCCCCGTCCCTCGTAGGGCGAGGGTTAAGGTCAGCCTTGGAATATTTTCGTCTTTAATTTCTCGATACCCTGGTGGTTCGCAATATAAGCCAATCTAGACACTGGGTGGTTCGCTTTTTCTGCGGAATAGATGTCGAAAAAAAAAATGGTGCCATGTATTTAGCAGCACAAAGGATTTCCCTGTTATTAACCAAATATGACGTCACCAACCCAACTTTTCGCTTAAAACTGAAAGTTGAATATCTTCCAAGATAAACATTTGTTTCTCGGAAAAAAGTTCACTAACATGTTCAGCTGACCTCGCCTGACATGTAGACATACAATTAAGTGTGATTCGACAACTTTCACAAAGGTGGGACAGTCCCTTTAAGAAATGATTTTAAAACATTCTGCCTTAGTAGTAGTAGCTTTGATCTTCTTTTAAAATCCGGCGTTTATTTTCGGCCGATTTATATAAGTTGTTTCGGGGGTATGGCCCTATGCCCCCTGATGAATCCTCCTCCATCGTCATGACGCCTCAAAGTGCAGAGAGCTGCCAGTTACCCCAAGGCGGGGCAGGCATGATTAGAATGAGCGGCAGGTATGATTGAGAAAAAAAAAACGAACATCAGCATCGTTTGTCTGGGTCCTCAGAGCAAAGGAAACTCATAGGTCCGTTTTGCTCCATAGAAATTGATATAAATATGACACACCCTAGCTGGCTAGTCAAAATTGGTCCCCCCACACTTTGAAATCGTTCCCGGGCCCCTGTGACTGCCACCGCTTCAGATGTCAGGCAGGACGTTTATCAATGCAATACCTCAACTTCGGATGATGAAAAGACATTCAAGAAAAAAAGAAAAGACACAGACAAAGACTTTGCATGCCTGTTGAATGCATTGGTTGTTATTTTATGAATCTCTTATTTCGGCCTCATCATCAGGCTGCTTTATGATAATTTTACTGGACATAAAAGAAGTCAGGAGATATCATGGGGACTTTGTTTCATATCTTGTGAGAATACGACTGCTGCCATGCCCATTTGAATACATTATTGGCTAAGTTTTTTTTCTTCAAATATATTATCAGCATTGCCGCAAAGTACACGACATTTGAAATTCCTCAAAACGTACAGTTCTTTGTTGTATTGTTGGCATATTGGTTTATCACTTCACTTATCAGATAATGTAGGATTCTGGGTCAAAGTTCGACAGTCTCTTCTCCCGCGGGCCTGGCGCGCTACCAATGACTATTAGGGTGGCTCAATCTGCACTATGTCGGAAAATTCTAGCGGATACAGGTTTATCCCATGCATTTGAACATGCTGAGTTCAATGGTGCACATTATAATTAATTTTGATGACGTTTAGGGGTCGCGAAAAATATTTTAAAATGGCGGTTTTGCTCATTTGTGTCTAAAATCGCGACATAATTGCGCAAAACACATCAACTGTACAAATGTGGGATGCTGGGGCACATGCAACGAATATAACTGATATTCAGCTTTCGTTTGACGCCATTGCCGAGTGTGTAGTTCTTACGGTTGACTTTTTATATACATCCATTCACATCAATATTTGTCTCCGGCGCACTGTGGGGCCTTTCGCCCTGCAGCCTGCCGGATTAAACAAAAATGAAGGTTCCCATTTTCCCTTCAAACTGCACTGCCCGGAACCTAAATTCTCTGATTTTGTTTAATCTGTCATTGGTTTTCCCCGTTAACCTTTGCTAGCATATGAAAAACGCGACCGAAATTGAAGTTTGTGGACGGAAGCGCCAGGTCACCCGTTTCAGGCGAAATACATGCATGCAAATACATGCAAAAACATTTGACTGGTTGTACGTTCATTTTCCTCGACTGATTTTAACAAAACCGTTTTTTCACTTTTCATTTCATTTCATTTCATTGCAAACCTTAACGAACCAGGCAAAATCCCCTGAATCTCGCATACATTGAGCTCTGCTTTAAAATGAGGATCAACCCTAACATGTAAATGTAAGTTTATATAAAGTTTGACGGCGAGTGACGCTTCGAGACATATACCAGCGTAGTCGCCAGAATGTTATGATGTTGTCCCGACTCGGAAACCGCGCCCCTACTCGCCCCTGTGGTTGCTACAGCCAATTTGCTGGAAATTTGAAATTGGGAAATTTCGAAAATTGAAAAGAAAAATCTATAAATTTGAGAGGGCCGTCTTTTGATGACAATTGCAATGTCTTCTACAATTTATACAGTGTATGTGCTTTGCGCAAATATGTCCCAATTTTAGCAAAAAATGAGCAAAACCGCCATTTTCAAAGATTTTTTCGCGACTCCTAAACGTCTTCAAAATTAATTGTAATGCGCCCCATTTAACTCAGCATGTGCATCAAATGCATGGGATAAACCTGTATCCGCTAGAATTGTCCGACATGGGTGCAGATTGAGCCAGCCTAATGACCATTGCCGATGTCAGTGCGGCGTGCGGGACGCGTCTGCCACGGAATCGTATGGTGATCTGGCTGCCCTGTTTTCAGTTATGTGCGGCACCATGCTGGGTCCCGGCTGCCGCCCGCGGCTGCTGTCGCCGCTGCTGGTGGTGGTGATGATGGTGATGGTGATGGTGCAGCGAGGCGACGCCATGCCGCCGGCCCAGCCGCACGGCTCAGGTACCGGCCACCTGCTGCAAACCTCCCAGTGCAGGTGTTATAATCGGGATATGGGTAGGAGATAGCGGCCGCCTTTGATTGTGAATGCTTGGCGAGCGTTTGATCCCATATGGCAGTTTGAATGCAGCATGTGACACTCCATGTGATGTTTTTTCTTCTTCTCAAGTATCCGACCCTAGCTGACCGTTTGAATTAAACGTGTAGCATAATCTGACCTTTCTGGTGCCGTTTCGTCGTCACGTGACGGGTCAAGGTCAGCACACGCCCCGTATACCGCCTAAGCTGCTGATGCGGCGTGTCTCGCTGCTGTTGGGCAAAGTTCGCTGCTGTTGGGCAAAGTTCGCTGCTGTTATCTTTCGCTGATCAGAGCGATACTATGAACATTGTCTCGACTCTCGATGGCTCTCGATCTCGACTCTCGTGAGGTTAGGTTAGGTTAGGTTAGGTTAGGTTAGGTTAGGTTAGGTTAGGTTAGGTTAGGTTAGGTTAGGTTAGGTTAGGTTAGGTTAGGTTAGGTTAGGTTAGGTTAGGTTAGGTTAGGTTAGGTTAGGTTAGGTTAGGTTAGGTTAGGTTAGGTTAGGTTAGGTTAGGTTAGGCTAGGCTAGGCTAGGCTAGGCTAGGCTAGGCTAGGCTAGGCTAGGCTAGGCTAGGTTAGGTTACCTCTCGACTGCGATGTTCTTGAGTCCCACGATAACGTTGATTGGTTGACGTTGTGACAAGTGTTATCGTACTGGTGGCGATATCAGGTGACCTCAAAAACTCAGTGGGTTGTTATATAATGTTTTGGATTAATATTAAATGCTGATGAGCCTCTCAACAAGATGCAACCGTGTTGATGTCAGATGTCTTAAAGGGACACTCCCACCTTTCCAAAAGTTGTCAAATGTACACCGCTTGTGGTGCAAAATATGAAGTAATTGCTGCCGAACACGATTATGACATTTGTTTCTCGCAAACAGTGCTCAATTTCATAAAAAGTTAAGTTGTAATATTTGGGTTGATGACGTAATATTTAGCTCTAGAGAGCTATACAGACATCCTTTACGCTGCCAAATTATGGCACAATTATTTCGAGACAATTCTGGCGCTTTAAATACAAAACCAACCAACTACCAAACCATTTGAAACACGCAAATATCTCCAAGTCTAACCTTAAAACAAGTTGACTATCATCACCATTTTGTAAAGAGAGGTGACGTCATCGGACTTAGACCCCTATTCAAATACACGTGGGGTTTATTCGTACAATTGGCAAGACCAAGCTCGAATTTCTTTTTGATTATACCTATGTGGTTGTTGTAACTGCTACCCTACTTAATTTCAATGCAAATCCAACAACATGGCTATCTCAACTCAAAACTAATATTAAGGTGGGAGTGTCCCTTTAAGTATAGAAGATGGATTTGCATGGTGTAGTAGGGGTGAAGGTGTTTTTGGTTTTGAGGAAGCAGTAACTGTTGATGGTATGTGACGCCCAGAGTTTCAGGGTCACGTCGTTTGAATTAACCAGCGCCGTGCCGGTGCTCGGAGCTACCTTCGCTGTGCAGGGGGGGGGGGAGGTGGGAGGGGGTGTTTCGACCCCCCCCCCCCCAACTCGGCTCCTATGGGACGTAGACAAAACCCGAAAATGTCGTTCGATAGCTCGTAAACATAATTTTGAAACTATTTCAGTGATTTGTTTCGCTCAGGTAAATTTTGAGGTCACCAGAGACAGGGACGTAGCCAAGGGGGTCACGGGCCATGCCCCCCCCCCCCCCCCCTCTCTCTGAGCAAACCAAATTTACACTAGACAATATGTGATTTGCTGACGACCCCCTTCCCCCCGGTCCATAACATTTGGCTGAGCAGCGAAATTGTATTATACCACTGACGTGCCCCCCCCCCCCCTGATAAAAATCCTGGCTACGTGCCTGACCAGAGTTCATCAAAGATCAGATTTTCCAGTTTAAGGACCAGCTCCAGAAACCCTCAAATATCTCGGGAACTATCATAGCTAGGAACAAACGAGAGAAAAAATCATCGAAACCCCTTTAAAAATGCAATCGATTAAGTGTCTTCAAATTTTAGCTCAGGTCAACAGTTTAGGCCCCAGAGGTCATCAAAGGTCAAAAAGGCTGTTTTTGGTCAAAACAGTTTTTCGCAAATAACTTTTTAGCTAATAAAGGATATGACAATAATTTTGACACCATCGTGTTTTCTCGTCAAGGCGCTTCGAATCATGGTGACCAGGTTAGGTCATCTTATAAATTTGACCTCAGGTCAAGGTCAAGTGGTGACCTAAGTAGGTCATGTTGCTTATTGGGAGACGTGTCTCGACGAGACAAACACATTGGTGCCGGTTTCACTTCTCTATCTTCATTCTGTCGAGAGATATTGACAAACAAAGTGTTGGTGACCTCGGATGACCTCAGCTGACCCTGTAGGGATCACTGAACAAGAATTGCACCTGAATCATCAAGAATGGCCTATGATAACATTATCCAGAAGGAATTGGACTGATATCATGCGTATCCTCGGAATCGGAAGCATTTGCATATTTCCCCATTGACATAATGGGGAAATCACGAAATTGACCCGACCTTCGGTCACCGATGTACAAGATCGGAGATATGCGAATTGTAAGTACCTATGACCTTATGAAATCCTGTAAGTTAGATACCGATCGGTCAAAAACTGGCTGTGGTACGACCGCAAACTTTGTGGAGGTGGGGTCACGTGACCTGGCCTGGTGACCTGACCTGAGATGACTCGAGGTTAAACAATTCACACAATGTGGGTAATTGATGCCCGAATACCTGTGCCAAAAACGGCGGCGCCGCCGTTTTACCGCTATCCTCGAAAAACCTTAGGGGTCTACTCCCCCCCCCCCCCCCGGCACGGCGCGGGTTAAGTTAAAGGGACTATCCCACCTTAACATTATATTTGAGTTGAGATAGCCATTTTGATGGCTTGGCATTGAAATTAAGTATGGCAGCAGTTAAAACAACCACAATGATCTAATCAAAAATATATTCTAGTTTGATTTTGACATCTGTAAAAAATAAGGCCTATGTGTATTTGAATAGGGCCTCTAAACCGACAGCGTCGTCTCTCTGTACCCAACTGGTAATGATAGTCGACTTGTTTTAAGATGAACCTTGGAGATATTAGCTACGTTGCAATGGTTTGGTAGTTGGTTTGTTCTCTATTCAAAACGCCAGAATTGTCTCGAAAGAATTGTGCCCATACTTTGACAGCGTAAAGGATTTCTGTGTAGCTGTCTAGAGCTCAATATGACGTCATCAACCTAAATATTAAAACTTAACTTTTTATTAAATTGAGCACTGTTTGCGATAAACAAATGTCATAATCGTGTTCGTCAGCAATCACTTCATATTGTGCACCACAAGCGGCGTATATTTGACAACTTTTGGGAAGGTGGGACAGTCTCTTTAATGGCGGTCTTGACAATGCATCTGTTCATACTGTCATCAATTAGCTTAGTTACGAGTTGACCTCTGGTGTTACCACGGAGCGTAGTGCGCACCTGTGTAATCTAAACTGCGTAGTCTGTGTGTTGTTTACTAAAGTCAGTGACTGACGTGTCTTCCCCTTCGCTGCCCGTCAGGCGGCCAGTTCTGGCAAATCACCGACATTCACTGGGACTGGACGTACGACCGGTCCGGGGACGTCTCCGACTGGTGCCACGGCGTGGCCACCGACCTCGACACCGACAACGGCCAGTTCGGCAACTACAGCTGCGACGCGCCCTGGGCGCTGGTCAAGGAGGCCGTCCGGGAGATGGCAGAGGTGCAGCCGCAGCCCGACTTCATCATCTGGACTGGGTGAGTCGTGAGAGGCGGCCTCGGATAAAGCAGGAGGAGGGGAGGGGTGGCGGATACTGACCCAGTTCGAGGTGCTGGCTCGGTCAGTGGGATGGGTGGGGTTTGAATCGTGTGCTGGTTCTGGGAAGGGGAAGGGTGGGGTTTGAATCGTGTGCTGGTTCTGGGATGGGGATGGGTGGGGTTTGAATCGTGTGCTGGTTCTGGGATGGGGATGGGTGGTGTTTGAATCGTGTGCTGGTTCTGGTATGGGGATGGGTGGTGTTTGAATCGTGTGCTGGTTCTGGGATAGGGATGGGTGGGGTTTGAGTCGTGTGCTGGTTCTGGGATGGGGATGGGTGGTGTTTGAATCGTGTGCTGGTTCTGGGATGGGGATGGGTGGTGTTTGAATCGTGTGCTGGTTCTGGGATGGGGATGGGTGGGGTTTGAATCGTGTGCTGGTTCTGGGATGGGGATGGGTGGGGTTTGAATCGTGTGCTGGTTCTGGGATAGGGATGGGTGGGGTTTGAATCGTGTGCTGGTTCTGGGATGGGGATGGGTGGTGTTTGAATCGTGTGCTGGTTCTGGGATGGGGATGGGTGGGGTTTGAATCGTGTGCTGGTTCTGGGATGGGGATGGGTGGCAGTGTGCTGTTTTTTTTGCTGTTGTTGCAGGGAGCGTCTGACTCCTTTCTCTGCCTCGATGGTCTTGAACTTTTTTCCTGATTTTCTTTGATTCTGCCATTCTTGGTGTCCGATAGCATAGTTGCGTGTGATATTGATATACATCATTGATATTCATTTGCACTGTTGAACTCCAATATTTACCTTGGGCGAGCGGCTCCTTGACACAAGTTAGCGATTGCCATTTCGCGGCTGTTGTCTGGTTCGGTGGACCGCTGTCTGCCTGCTGACAATCGAAGTCACTCCCCTGTCGGCCTTGAACACCTTCCTCCCTCCACCGGGAACGGTCGTGACGGAGTGACATGACTCGCGTCACGTGTGACGCTGTAATACCAGTCGTGACGCTGCGTCGCGTAGCGGTGGGGCACGGCGATTTGAACGGTGACTGTGACGTGACGTGACGTGACGCTGCTCCCCTCGCCTCAGGGACAACGCGCCGCACTGGAATGAGGGACCCGACTTCAAGCGCATCTATTCGGCGATAGACAACATCACTCGTCTGATGGAGGCGGCGTTCCCCAACACACCCATTATACCGTGCCTGGGCAACCACGACAGTAACCCGGCGGTTAGTCGGGGTCACGGTCCGGGAGGGCTGCGGGTCAGTCGGGGTCACGGTCCGGGAGGGCTGCGGGTTAGTCGGGGTCACGGTCCGGGAGGGCTGGGAGGCAGGCAGGGAGGGATTCGGGGGGTGAGGGAGGGTTTCGGGAGGGGGGTCACGAGTGTGGGGGGCAGGAGGGATGGCCACATATTTAGTCTGGTGGTCTGTGGAGGGGGAGGGGGAGAGAGAGAGAGAGATCTGAGAGGAGATGGAAAGTGTTGGAGGGTGCGTATGTTCATGGGAGTGTGTTTGGGTCCGGGTAGAGTGCGGGAGTGTGTTTTTGGTGTCCGGGAAGAGTGGGAGTGTGTTTGGGTCCGGGAAGAGTGTGGGAGTGTGTTTGGGTTCGGGAAGAGATTGGAGTGTGTTTGGGTCCGGGAAGAGTGTGGGAGTGTGTTTGGGTTCGGGAAGAGAGTGGGAGTGTGTTTGGGTTTGGGACGCTAACTTGTGTCAAGGAGCCGCTCGCCCAAGGTAAATATTGGAGTTCAACAGTGCAAATGAATATCAATGATGTATATCAATATCACACGCAACTATGCTATCGGACACCAAGAATGGCAGAATCAAAGAAAATCAGGAAAAAAGTTCAAGACCATCGAGGCAGAGAAAGGAGTCAGACGCTCCCTGCAACAACAGCAAAAAACAGCACACTGCTACCCATCCCCATCCCAGAACCAGCACACGATTCAAACCCCACCCATCCCCATCCCAGAACCAGCACACGATTCAAACACCACCCATCCCCATCCCAGAACCAGCACACGATTCAAACCCCACCCATCATGGTGGAGACTGGATTAATATGAGTATCCTCGGAGGCCGACAGGGCGGAGACTGGAGATTAGTATGAGTATCCTCGGAGGCCGACATGGTGGAGACTGGAGATTAGTATGAGTATCCTCGGAGGCCGACAGGGCGGAGGCTGGAGATTAGTATGAGTATCCTCGGAGGCCGACAGGGTGGAGACTGGAGATTAGTATGAGTATCCTCGGAGGCCGACAGGGCGGAGGCTGGAGATTAGTATGAGTATCCTCGGAGGCCGACAGGGTGGAGACTGGAGATTAGTATGAGTATCCTCGGAGGCCGACAGGGTGGAGGCTGGAGATTAGTATGAGTATCCTCGGAGGCCGACAGGGTGGAGACTGGAGATTAATATGAGTATCCTCGGAGGCCGACAGGGTGGAGACTGGAGATTAATATGAGTATCCTCGGAGGCCGACAGGGCGGAGACTGGAGATTAGTATGAGTATCCTCGTAGGCCGACAGAGTGGAGAGTGGAGATTAGTATGAGTATCTTCGGAGGCCGACAGGGTGGAGACTGGAGATTAGTATGAGTATCCTCGGAGGCCGACAGGGCGGAGGCTGGAGATTAGTATGAGTATCCTCGGAGGCCGACAGGGTGGAGACTGGAGATTAATATGAGTATCCTCGGAGGCCGACAGGGCGGAAACTGGAGATTAGTATGAGTATCCTCGGAGGCCGACAGGGTGGAGACTGGAGATTAATATGAGTATCCTCGGAGGCCGACAGGGCGGAGACTGGAGATTAGTATGAGTATCCTCGGAGGCCGACAGGGTGGAGACTGGAGATTAGTATGAGTATCCTCGGAGGCCGACAGGGTGGAGACTGGAGATTAGTATGAGTATCCTCGGAGGCCGACAGGGTGGAGACTGGAGATTAGTATGAGTATCCTCGGAGGCCGACAGGGTGGAGACTGGAGATTAGTATGAGTATCCTCGGAGGCCGACAGGGTGGAGACTGGAGATTAGTATGAGTATCCTCGGAGGCCGACAGGGTGGAGACTGGAGATTAGTATGAGTATCCCCGGAGGCCGACAGGGTGGAGACTGGAGATTAATATGAGTATCCTCGGAGGCCGACAGGGTGGAGACTGGAGATTAATATGAGTATCCTCGGAGGCCGACAGGGTGGAGACTGGAGATTAATATGAGTATCCTCGGAGGCCGACAGGGTGGAGACTGGAGATTAATATGAGTATCCTCGGAGGCCGACAGGGTGGAGACTGGAGATTAATATGAGTATCCTCGGAGGCCGACAGGGTGGAGACTGGAGATTAATATGAGTATCCTCGGAGGCCGACAGGGTGGAGACTGGAGATTAATATGAGTATCCTCGGAGGCCGACAGGGTGGAGACTGGAGATTAGTATGAGTATCCCCGGAGGCCGACAGGGCGGAGACTGGATATTAATATGAGTATCCTCGGAGGCCGACAGGGTGGAGACTGGAGATTAATATGAGTATCCTCGGAGGCCGACAGGGCGGAGGCTGGAGATTAGTATGAGTATCCTCGGAGGCCGACAGGGTGGAGACTGGAGATTAGTATGAGTATCCTCGGAGGCCGACAGGGTGGAGACTGGAGATTGGTATGAGTATCCTCGGAGGCCGACAGGGTGGAGACTGGATATTAATATGAGTATCCTCGAAGGCCGACAGGGTGGAGCCTGGATATTAATATGAGTATTCTCGGAGGCCGACAGGGTGGAGACTGGAGATTAGTATGAGTATCCTCGGAGGCCGACAGGGTGGAGACTGGAGATTAGTATGAGTATCCTCGGAGGCCGACAGGGTGGAGACTGGATATTAATATGAGTATCCTCGAAGCCGACAGGGTGGAGCCTGGATATTAATATGAGTATCCTCGGAGGCCGACAGGGTGGAGACTGGAGATTAGTATGAGTATCCTCGGAGGCCGACAGGGTGGAGACTGGAGATTAGTATGAGTATCCTCGGAGGCCGACAGGGTGGAGACTGGAGATTAGTATGAGTATCCTCGGAGGCCGACAGGGTGGAGACTGGAGATTAATATGAGTATCCTCGGAGGCCGACAGGGTGGAGACTGGAGATTGGTATGAGTATCCTCGGAGGCCGACAGGGTGGAGACTGGAGATTAATATGAGTATCCTCGAAGCCGACAGGGTGGAGCCTGGATATTAATATGAGTAGGCACCGATGTGTGGCTAGGCTACTGTTTGCAGTTCACCCGTTCTGAAATGTATGCTCTCGCGAGGCCTTCATGGCTCGCTGATGGTGTGACCTTTCATGACCCTCCATGACCTGCCGTTACCTGTCGTGACCTGCCGTGACCTGTCGTGACCCACCGTGACCTGCCGTGACCCACCGTGACCCTCCGTGACCCACCGTGACCTGTCGTGACCCACCGTGACCCACCACACCCTGTGTGCACTGTGCACCGTACAGAACTATTACCCGGGCGAAAACAAGACGTTCTACACGCCCTACCTGACCGAGGGCGGCTGGTCGCGGCTTCTGACCGAGGAGGAACAGCGTACCTTCACCACGGCGGGATACTTCGCCCGCAGACTGACCGACCAGCTGACGGTGAGTCAGCTGACTGTGCTGAGCGGTCCCGCCCGCAGACTGACCGACCAGCTGACGGTGAGTCAGGCTGAGCGGTCCCGCCCGCAGACTGACTGAGTGACAGGCTGAGTGGTCCCAGGTGCAGTCCTCAGGCAGCCGGAAACTTAGCGGTAGATCAACTTTCTTGTTGTGAATGTGTCGGGATTGCCTGTTCAGTAACAGGTGTCCCATTATCGCTCGAGGTTTATTTCTATGCAATGTTCGTGGCCATTTTTACCAAATAAAGTTCTCAACACGCTCGGTCCAGCTGGACTTTCGATTGAGTCTCATCTATTAGGACGTGCGACCATTGCGTTTTGAGTTGTGCTGATGAATCACGTCTCCCTATGCAGGTCATCTCGCTCAACACCAACATCTACTATCGACCGAACGGCGCCATCAACCCGAAGGAGACCGACCCGGGTCTGCAGTTCTCCTGGCTCAGAGACCAGCTGAAGAACGCCAGCACAGAGGGATACAAGGTGAGGCTGGAGTTGCGGTCCTCCTGCTCCTCGATCGTCCGCCCCGTCCCTCCTCCGTCCAACCTGCCCCTTCTTCCGCCCCGCCCCTCATCCTACCCTGCTTCTCTGTAGCCCACCCTCCCCCTTCTCATACCACTTCCTCGCCCACCTCGCCTATCGTCCTACCCCACTCTCGTTCACCCTAGCTACCCGCGTTTACCCTCGTTTCTAACCTATCCTGCTTCTACCTTGACTAGCCTGTTGTCGCTGATGCCGAGAGTCAAGTTTTGTAACAATTCACTTGGCAGTTACATTTCG
The DNA here is from genome assembly GCA_036785665.1 of Chirona hameri. Lineage (NCBI taxonomy): Eukaryota > Metazoa > Arthropoda > Thecostraca > Balanomorpha > Balanidae > Chirona > Chirona hameri. Next base: position 21,633 of record JAXIVJ010001533.1, read on the forward strand.
TCTGGTTGTGCCTTTCTCCCGGTTGTCATGATCCGCCTGTAAGTGACTGATTCTTCTGCTGCCGTTGGATGCCTACAGATGTGTTTGGATGAGTTCTGGAGTATTCCGAACCACGATCAGCTATCCTGGATCATCCTATCGTCCGGTCCACCACAGCCTCTCCCTCGTGACCAATGAATCCGTCTCCTGTGACTCTACCTCTGCTATAGACCTGAACAGGATGATCAACAGGTAACGCTAGCTCCCCTCACTGCCACGATCGCATCGTCAGTTTCCAGCCATGTGGTGGTTCAGTTGGAGCTCAATATGTAATCACAGCTGCTTTAAACGCTGTGGAATTCTGCATAGCTTGACCAGAATTTAAGTCCTGATCACAAATACAATGCATCAGGATAGGATATCGCTTCGACAGTTGTATGTGACTTTACGGTCGGGTTCTGCAGTGGCTGGACTTGAGTAGCCATGTTGCCCTGGACTGGCCCGCGTCCCTGTCGGCCCATTTGCATGGTAACTCGTGTTTGCTCATTGCTCACCTTTCCCTAATTACGACGAACTGCTGGGCGATAAGCTCCGCCCCCCCCCCCCCCGCCCCATTATGATCGAAGCTTTCCCTGCCTGTTACCACACCACTCTGGCCTGGCCTCCCATCGCTTATCGGCCTCTTGGCTCAGGGCAAATCGACTGACATCTGACCTGCGGCCCTGTCCGCAGGTGATCATCGGCGCGCACATCGCGCCGGGCTTCTTTGAGCGTCAGACCGACGACACGTTCATGTTCGACAACTACAACGAGGCGCTGCTGGCGCTGCTCAGTCAGTACGCGGACGTAATCCTGGCCCAGGTGTACGGTCACGAGCACACCGACAGCTTCCGCGTGCTGGGACAACAGAAGAACGGTACGTGTTGGTGTTGTTTCGCGCCGGCAGGATTACTCCTGTGTAGCCTCGCGGCTCTGGAGGTGCCTGGCGGCGGTCCCCAGGGTCACCACCACTCCGCTGCTCCGGACCTCCTCGGGTTTCGGGTAGATGGTCCCCAGGTGTCTCAGTCGGACTCCCATGAGGGCTGGGCAGTTGAGCAGGATATGCTCCGGCGTGTCTGCTTCCCCTCTGCAGATGGCGCACCCGTCTGCCCGGCACGCCTTACTGCTACACTGCTGGCACTCCGGGCTGGAGTTCCGTCCGATTCTGTGCATGTACTGCGCTGACCCGGACCAGTGACCGGTGTGCAGTTGCTGGACCTCCACCGCTGTCCATCGAAGTGTACTCCTTGGGAGCGGCGCGGGTAGGTGGTCCTTGATCGGGGTTATGTACCAGCCGGCGGCCATCCACCGCTGTCCATCGTGATGTACTCCTTGGGAGCGGCGTGGGTAGGTGGTCCTTGATCGGGGTTATGTACCAGCCGTCGGACCACTTCAGCAGAAGGACGGTACGTCGGAGGACCACTTCAGCAGAAGGACGGTACGTCGGAGGACCACTTCAGCAGAAGGAGGGTACGTCGGAGGGCCACTTCAGCAGAAGGAGGGTACGTCAGAGGGCCACTTCAGCAGAAGGACGGCACGTCGGGGGGGGGGGTTCATGGTGCCCAGTGATGTGCCCAGATGCAATTTACATTTGTAAAAGATAGTGTCGTTGGGATATTCTCCTGTAATAGTCTTGTAAGAATGTCTCCTATCTTCCAATGACCCGTAACTCAGTATAGTGGCTTTTGTCTACATGCTCCCCTGCCCGGTCAGTCCTCCGATAAGTGACTGCAGTTTGACGTCTGCCTGTCTCTCCATCCCGCAGGTGCACTCGAGCTGCAATCGGCCATGTTCCTGGCTCCGTCCGTCACGCCCTGGGTACCGGAGGCCGGCACCAACCCCGGCGTCCGCCTCTACTCTTATTCCCCCTCCGTCCTCACCGACTACTCCCAGTACATTCTGAACCTGACCGCCTCCAACGCGGCCGGCTCGGCCGTCTGGAGCCGTCTGTACGACGCTGCTGACATGTACTCCCTGCCCGACCTGGGAGTCCAGTCTATGGCGCACCTATACCGCCAGCTTCTGGCTGATCCGGCTCTATTCGATGCCTACTACCGCCTCAACACGGCCGGCGCCCCCGCTGGCGGCCAGTGTGACCTCGCCTGCAAGCGTTCCCAGCTCTGCGCCATCGGCCACATGCGTACAGACGAGATGGCCACCTGTCTCAACTCGCTGGACACGATGGACGCTATCCTGTCGGGGGAGATGAGCGTGCACGGGCCGGTCGGGGCGCCGCGTAGTACGGCGACCGACGCGGGCGGCGGGCCGTCCCAGTTTGTGGCCGTGTTCGTGGGCGTGCTCGCCGGCCTGGCCGTGCTCGCCGTGCTCCTGGCGTTCGTCGTGGTGCGCATGCGCAAGCGGCCGTCTGCGCCGGCGACCGTGCTGCGCAATGTGGCGTCGTTCGTCTCGGTCGGAAGCCAGGGGTACGAGACGATGACGTGAGCGGCGACTGGCGGCGGGCGGCGAAGTTGGTACTTCAACCGACGCCGACAGGTGGCCACGTAGCGGGTAGCGGCGGCCGACGGAGGCTCTACTTTCTGCCGACGCCGATTGGCTACGTAGCGGTTAGGATAGTGTCAGAGCTTTACTAGCGGTTGGTGTTGATATACGTGGTAGTTGAGCGGGTAGGCTGGCGTTGATTTCGGAATCCCGAGTTCAACTTACCCAAGACTCTGGGACTGGCGGAAGTCATTTGATCTGCTTGCATCAATATCAACTGGATTGTAGACGTGATTCGATAAGGCGTCGATGAAGAGCGGTCTCGGAGCGTTGTGCCGAGGCTATCAGTTCCGGCTGCGAGAGTCGGCCTTTCTGTTCTTGCCGTGTAGCGTAACAGCTAGGCAGCGCCACGGGGACGGTCGACTGGACTGCCGGTCAATTCGTGGTGCAGTTTAAAGTTCGCTGCAGTTCAGTGTAGTTCAGAGCAGTTCAGAGCAGTTCAGTTCCCAGGCTGTGTGTGTGAGTGGTATATGGTGATTGGCGATAGTTGGATTATTGACTGTGAAGTTTTAACTAGGAAGGACCTTTCTGGGATTGGAGAAACATGCTGGTTCCGCTGGTGTGCCGTAGCAACTGCAGTAGCTATTTTGGGTGTCTCCCATGATAGTATGCTACCTCTACCTGTTTTGTACTACTTACAGGTTTGCGGGGGCTTGATTTACGTAGTGTTTTGATATGGGATTATTTATATGGGATATGGTTCGGATTATCTCCCTATTTTACATATTGATCGCTTATGGAGAGATCATTCATATTTAAATTGAACCTGCGTAATATCAACAAATATTTGTCCTAGTGTCGCCTAGTCTTGAAATTGGAAGAGCAAAATGATTTATGTTCCAAACGTTCTGACTACCTACTTAACCATACCAATACATACTTAATATATACCTACTTATATCAATACGTACTTAATATATGCATTGATTTACAACTATATGCAATAGGCATTGATCTACTTAACTGGTGGTACTGTAGGATGTGCCGATTTTGACGTGTGTGTGTGTGTGTGTGTTGTTCACACCACCGGCTCTCCTGTGCCAAGTTTGAGCGCTGTGGGTCCATGTTGTTCCACCTTGTCGACGTGTCATCATCTCCCGTGCCTGTTCAGCGAGCTGCGTGCTCTATAGGCTTCCGTGGCGGGGCTTGTTCGTCGTGTGCTCGCAGAGTAATGCGTGTTAGGCCGGAACCGTCGTGCTTGGACGTATATTGTAGAGCCCTGGACCATGGTTGTGCCCGCGGTGCTAAGTTTGGCCGGCTTTTACTTTAGCGTCATTGACGGTGGTTGTGTCTCAATGTGAGGAATCTGCAGTTTTGCCGCCGGTGTACGTCACATTGGGCAGTGTGGTCTGTCTAGCAGCTCTGCTGAGGTCGCCGCCCACTGCGCAGTCGGACGCTACTTTCGGCCATTCGGCTATCCAGCCACCTAGCTTTCGGACAACCCTTATAACCTTACTCTGCTTGTTTTTGTTGAATGTTAGCGTGTGTGTGTTCTTGGGCGTCCCTCGCCTGTAGCTGCCTTACGGAGAAGGGCAGAACTATCAAATGTGTACTAGCTAACACGCGCACGGCCGGGGGTTGATTTCCGCCCCCCCCCCCCCCTCCGGGTTTTTCCTGAACAGCGGGAAAACGGCGTTGCGCAGTGCCGCCAAATTTGGCACAGCTGTTTGGGCATCAATTACCCACATAGTCTGAATTTTTTCCACCTCGGATCATCTCAGGTCAGGTCACCAGGCCAGGTCACGTGACCCCACCTCCAAAAAGTGTGCGGTCATACCACAGCCACAGTTTTTACCGATCGGTTTCAAACTTACCAAATTTCATAAGGCCATAGGTACCTACAATTCGTATATCTCGGATTTTTGTCTTCATATCGGTGACCTTAGGTCGGGTCAATTTCGTGACCCCATTATAAGTCGATGGGGAAATATTAAAATCCTTCATATTCCGAAGATACGCATGATAGCAGCCCAATTCCTTCCGGATCATGTTATCATGGGCCATTTATGATGACCCAGGTGCAAAACATTTTTTTTGTTTGTTCAGTGATACCTACAGGGTCAGCCGAGGTCATCCGAGGTCACCAACACTTTTGTGTCCATAACTCTCGACAGAATGAAGATAGATAAGTTAAACCGGTACTAATGTGTTTGTCTCATCGAGGCACGTCTCCCAATATGCAACTTAACCTACTTGGGTCACCACTTGACCTTGACTCGAGGTCGAATTTATATGTTGACCTAACCTGGTCAACATGAATGTGATTCGAAGCGCCTTGAGAAGAGAACACGATGGGTCAAAATTATTTCCCTATCTGTATTAGGTAAAATGTTAATTGCGAAAACAGCTTGGCCAAAAAATTGCCTTTTTGACCTTTGATGACCTCTGGAGTCTTAACCATTGACCTGAGATCAAAATTTGAGGACACCTTGCGATTGTATTTTTCAACAGCTTTCTATTGCTATTTCCGTTTGTTCCTAGCTATCATAGTTCTTGAGATAGCTGGGGGTTTCTGGAGTAAAGTCCTAAAACTGGAAAATCTGACTCTTGATGACCTCTGGTGACCTCAATATTGATCTGACATAAAACATGGCCGATATACTTTCGATAGAGCTTGTCTCGAGCTATCTAATGCCGTTTTCGGATTGTCGCTACGTTGCGTGGTTTTCGAGATCTTGGGGAGGGGGGGGGGGGTTGAAATCAATCCCTGCCGTTCGTGTATGGCGCAGACCCCCGGCCGTGTGCGTGTTAATGCTAGAAAAGCAAACCTTTGGTGAAAAGTGTGCTGTTTTTTCACTGGCGGATCCAGGGGGCATCAGGGTCAAATACCTCCACAGGAATCTGGGGAGGGGGCATTCAATACAAGTATGCCCCCCCCCCCCGCGTTCCCTGCACTGAACGTTCCCGGATTTTCTCAGAACTTGAAAACTATGATAGATATCAACGTGCAACTTTCAGTACCTTATTCTGCATCAATTGTCTACGTCTTCTGACCAAATTTCAATGACGTTGATGTATTATGGGAGAAAATTACGTTTGAATGACGTCATGTCATTTTTGGTGGAAAAAACGACATGTTCGAAATATTGTAAAAAATAGAGTTTTGAAGAATATTGCAAATAAAAAGTGTCAAAAGAAAGGGAATGACATTCTCTTCAAAATAGCTATCTCGGATTTTCGAAATGTTTTTTTAATCCACAAAATCAATTTTTCTGAATTTGAAAAGTGAATTTCTTAAGCTCGAGTACCAAAATAAGGTGACTGGCCCAAATCCACGGAGAAAAAAAGGTGTCTTTTTTCCACAAAAAGACCCCCACGGAGAGAGAGGCTGGATCCGCCAGTGTGTTCTTTCACGATTAAGTCTCGGCTGAAGGGACGGAATTTGTCAATTCAGCCATTCGGTCTGGATTAGTGGCAGAATAGTGTTTCGAATATGCTGTGTGCGGTGACCTTTAAACCCGTGTGGGACCGGGCATGGCGCCATGGAGAGTGGAGAGTAGCACGAGAGCAAATTCACATGTCTCAGACAGGGGTTGATATTGACTGGCATCGCGAGACGGTCGGGCTGAGTCCCTCTGTCGCCAGAGTCGCGGCGGCTAGCTGGCTTTGTCATCATCCGTCTTTCCCTTGTGATTGTGCATTGTGAATATATTATGAGTGGGCGCACACTCGGTGCTCTAGTGTTCAGAGATCGGCGTGCTGGCTGCCGGTTGAACGGTGTTGGAGCGTGTGGGTACCCCTCCCCCTGAGACTATGTTTGCGGAGTGAGGCGGGGCCGCGGGCGACTCCGGGGTACAGCTCAGAGACACTTGCGGATCGAGGGTTCCAGAGGGGGGGGGGGGGGGGCTAAAATTTCGCTCCGCGCTTCATCAGCGAAAAGTTGTTTACTGACGGGGGTTGGAGTGGGGTCGTCGGCGCGAAAAGTCATTGACGGGGGGGGGGGGGGCGGCGTCGGGTCCTCAGCGCGAAGTCACCGGGGGTCCTAACATCACTTCTTACAGCCAATCCAGGAGCACGCAGGGCGGGGACATCCTTGTATGCAATGCCCGCCATGTTCCTGTGCGTGCGTGCGTGCGTGCGTGCGTGCGTGCGTGCGTGCGTGCGTGCGTGCGTGCGTGCGTGCGTGCGTGCGTGCGTGCGTGCGTGCGTGCGTGCGTGCGTGCGTGCGTGCGTGCGTGCGTGCGTGCGTGCGTGCGTGCGTGCGTGCGTGCGTGCGTGCGTGCGTGCGTGCGTGTGTGTGTGTGTGTGTGTGTGTGTGTGTGTGTGTGTGTGTGTGTGTGTGTGTGTGTGTGTGTGTGTGTGTGTGTGTGTGTGTGTGTGTGTGTGTGTGTGTGTGTGTGTGTGTGTGTGTGTGTGTGTGTGTGTGTGTGTGCGTGTGTGTGTGCGTGTGTGTGTGTGTGTGTGTGTGTGTGTGTGTGTGTGTGTGTGTGTGTGTGTGTGTGTGTGTGTGTGTGTGTGTGTGGAGGGGGAATTTTCCCCTCATGCCCCATCGTATGAAAACACAACGGACTACCGAGTGCCGGATGTCACTAGCGAGTGCCGAAGGTCGGCACTCGGTTTTTTAACCAATCAGAACATGTTCCTGATGACGTCAAAGGTCACGCGACGCTGTTTTTAGGCGGCACTCGTTTTGGATGTTTTACCAGATTTTTTTGTGTGAGTGTTTAACTGGTGTGTTAGCACAACAAAAGTCCGACGTGTGTTACTTTTGTCTGGTGGCCCTAGAGATGGACAAACCCAAAGTACCGAGCAAGTACCGAGTAGGTAAGTACCAATGGTTTGCGCCATAAGTGTTTGACCTATGCATAAGCGTAAGAATAGGGGTGCAGGGGGGGAGCCGCCCCCCCCCCCCCCCCCCAACATTTTGGATTTTAACATTACGCCTATGTGCGTTGCATGGAAAGAATCGACTTCAGAATGCCTCCTGCCCCCCCCAACTTGAACATAGTTCCTACGCCCCTGGACCTATGGATTGAGATATATCATAGATCAACTTCAAATATAATTTTATCGTTAAAAGAGGAAGCTAGTTTGAACAATTTCAGATATACAAGCGAACGATAGACTTTCGGAATGCATTTTGATTTGTAGTTACGCCATTTAATTTGCATTGACCATCACTATCTTGAAAGCGTTTCTCGACGCTGCGCCGAAATCGAATGCACCGTCGCTGTAATTGTTGAATGCAATGGTTGGGGATGGGATGAACTTGATTCATGCACCGCGGGTAGGCACTCCTTTTATTGGTGGTTAATTTTATAAAGACATGTTTATGATTTTTTATCATTTAAAAACATTGTAGTAGGTTCTTCCCGTCCTGAAATCGTAGGTAGGGTTATGGGTAGGTACTGGACAAGATACTAGGTAGGTAGCCTGAACTCACCTCGCCTGGCACCCAAGAGAGGTAAGAAATGAATCAAATTGCTATCACAATCAGTGCGATTCTCTTGTCATCCGGATTCCTATTGTCATCTTTTATCTGAAAATTCAATGATTTTTGGATAGTTATAGCCTTTGCATTAATTTGCTCACAGAACTTGTTGAAAAGGCATATTTTCAATTTCATTTACAGTTTGTAATGAGTCTTGGTTGAGCGTGTGTATGTATCATGCATTATAGCTCATGCAGCATGCAGCATGCCTTAGAAAAGCCCTTTCACAACTAGGCTTTATTCAACGTAAAGGCAGCCATACTCTGCAACACAAAAGCTCAGTTACTAATCCGAAGGGCACGACATTCTCCCCCGCTCGGTTTTGTTACATACACAAACTGTTTTGTTACAACGCATAACATAAAGCACAATTCCCATATCTCAGAACACCACTCAGTGCGAAGCTCACATAGCATAACTTCATGCTCCAGATGAACGGCGCTTATAAAACATAGTCACGCTCTAGATGAACAGGCCTGCGCGTAGAGCGGGCAGAGCGACGCAACGGCGCATGCTCGGGCGCTGCTGGCGAGGGCTCGGGTCTAGACTGGGGTTGAGGCATTGGGGCGTCAATACGGCTGTTTGACAGGTGTGGAATAGGATCTGTTTCTACCATCAGGGTTTCTGTCTTCTGGCAATCATCGTTTTGCTGGCCCGTCTGGACGTCAGTGCTGGGATCATAGTCCTGGTTGTCCAGAACCTCGGCACCGGGATCCGGCGGACACACTGTGCCTCGCGGGGCGAGGTGTCTGATGCTGACAGTCGTCTCTCTGCCATCTTGCAACCGTGCATGTGCGTACTGTGGGTTGGCCTCCAGAAGTTCCACTTCGTCGACGAGTGGGTCATACTTTTGACGCACATGCCTCTTCATCAGAACAACTTCACCAGGCCTTGAAAGCCACGTCGGTACGGAGGAGCCAGATGTTGATCGTCTCTGGTGCCGGAACAGGCGCTCATGCGGAGTTTCGTTAGTTGCCGTCGACAAGAGACTTCTCACTGAATGAAGAGCGTCTGGCAGGACCGCTTCCCAGTTCTCCACAGGCAGGCTGCGCGACCGGAGAGCCAGTGACACTGCCTTCCAGATGATGCCATTGTAGCGCTCCACTTGTCCATTCCCTCTTGGGTTATATGCGGTCGACCTGCTGCTTGCGATACCTTTTCCGAACAGGAACGACTTGAGCTCAGCTGAGATGAAGGATGATCCGCGGTCAGAATGGATATATGACGGCATGCCAAAGATGGCGAATAGCTGGCACAAACAGTTGATGACTGTGGCGGACGTTAGGTTGGCACATGGGAACACAAATGGGAATCTTGAATACTCATCGACTATGGTAAGCATGTATCGATTTCGGCTCGCACTTGGCAGAGGGCCCTTGAAATCGATGTTCAGGCGCTCGAAGGGCTGCGTGGCCTTGATGAGCTGAGATTGAGGCGGTTTGGCGTATTGTGGTTTGCACTCTGCGCAAACAGGACACGATGATGTGATTTGCCTCACGTCTTCCACTGAGAATGGCAGATTTCTCGTCCGAACGAAGTGTGTCATCCTGGTGACGCCGGGGTGGCACAAGGCACTGTGCAGCTCCACCAGCAGTTTCTTGTTATCGGAAGCAGAGCATACTGCAGAGCGAGACAGTGCATCCGCTGAGGCGTTTTCCGTGCCTGGCCGGTAGATGATGTCGTAGCAGTAGCTGGACAGCTCAAGGCGCCACCTCATAATCTTCTCGTTCTTGACCTTCCCCGCTTGCTTCCCATCAAACATGAAAGCGACAGATCGCTGGTCTGTAATCAGCCTGAATTGTCGTCCCAGGAGGAAGTGTTTCCATCGACGCAACGCTTCCACGATTGCGTAGGCTTCTTTTTCAACTGCAGAGTGGTTTCGCTCACTGCTCGACAAGGTGCGTGAGAAGAACGCTACCGGCCTTCCATCTTGACATAGAGTTGCAGCTATGGCCTGGTCTGATGCGTCTGTTTCCACGACGAACGGTATGTCGTCGCTGATGGCTGATCTCGTGGCGTCGGCTATGTTTTCCTTCAGCTGCTGAAACGCCTCTAGTGCAGGTTTCTGTAGAGGAAACTTGTGACTCAGCACCAGAGGGCGGATTTTCTCTGAGAATCCATGAATCCAATGCGAGTAGTGGGCGAACATCCCGAGAACGCGCTTCAGAGAGGCAGCGTCACGAGGTGGAGGCAGCTCCTGCAGCGGCTTCAGGCGTTCGGGGTCCGGACGAAGCGTTCCGCCACCGATGACGTAACCCAGGAGATTCACGGATGTGACTGAGTAGGAACACTTGTCCTCATTGAACGTGAGGTTGCACTTCTTCGCCACCTTGAGAAGTTTCTGGAGGTTTTCATCGTGTTCTGCCTGATCACGGCCACATACTGTGATGTTGTCCAGGTACACGAAGGTGTCGCGGAGTCCTTCCTGGGATACAACGGTGTCCATCACTCGTTGGAAAGCCGCGACTCCGTTCGTCACCCCGAAAGGGATTCGTGTGAACTGGAAGAGCTTTCCGTCAGCCTCAAACGCGGTGTACTGTTTCTCCTCTTCACGAATTGGGATCTGGTGGTAGGCACTGCGTAGATCAAGGGTGCTGAACACCTTGTAGCGGGCGACATCACCAACCATCTTCTCGATGTTTGGCAGGGGATACGCATCCAGCTGTGTATACCTGTTGACAGTCTGCGAGTAGTCGATGACTAAGCGTTTCTTGTGGTTCTCGTTTGCAGTGACGACGACTTGAGCTCTCCACGGCGACTGACTTGGCTCGATGATCCCCTCCGCTTGCAATCTCCGGACCTCCGACTCGATGAATCTTGCGTCTGGTGTCGTGTACCGTCTTGACTTAACGGCTACGGGTCGGCAGTCAGGCGTCAGATTGCCGAACAGAGTTGGCAGCGGAACAGCCATGGTGGCCAGGCCACAGACCGTCAGGGATGGCCTGGAACCTCCGAAGGGGATCTCCACTGACGTGTGCTGGTTGAGGACATCATGCCCCAGAATGACGTCTGCACACAGATCTGGAAGAACTGTCAATTTCACATCTGTGTAGGAGTGTTCTGATAGCTTGATTGTTGCAACGCAGTACCCCTGGACCTTGGAAGTGTGAGCAGTTGAGGCCATGAGCACTTCACCGCTGCCGGGAAGCATCTTCCACCTGTGCTTCTTTACCAGATGGAGACTGGCGAAACTTTGAGAGCTCCCAGTGTCGATCAGTATGTCGACATGCTGGCCATTCACCTCTCCTTTCAGTGTAGTCTTCGATAGCCCACCAGGTGAAGCAGATGAGATAGATGAGGCAGCCAGTGTTGGTGCTGATGCTCCTTCATCCATTGACGGAATGGCTGCTGCAGTTGTGCTACCAGAGCGACACACTTTGGCAAAGTGGCCAATCTTGCCGCACGAGTTGCACTTAGCATCCCTTGCAGGACACTTGGAGCGTGGATGTCTGGCCAGTCCACAGAAGAAGCAGTGTTGTCCGGCTGCACGACCTGTAGCTGCTGTTGTAGGCTGCTCATACTGAGTAGGAGGTTCAGGAGGAACAGAGGTTGAGGCATTGACTGGATAGCTAGGATGATGGTAGGACTCTGAGTGCCTCTGAGCAGCTTCGAGAGCACGGGCCTGATCTACAGCAGTTTGCAAGTCAAGTGTTTTGTTCTCAAGTAAGCGCTGCCTTATGTGACCAGACACCAGACCATTGATGAAAGCATCACGAATCGACTCATCCCTAGCTTGCTCAGCTGAGAGAGCCCTAAAGTTGCAATCCCTACTGAGCTGCTGCAAGCTCTGCAAGTACTGGTCAAGAGATTCCCCTGCCTCCTGCTTGCGAGTGGCCAGAAGATGGCGTGCAAAAATCTCGTTTTTCTGCTTAACATACAGCGATTGTAAGACACTGATTGCACTATCATAGGTATCACACTCTGCGATATAGTCATACACTCTTGGTGACACATAGTTGATAAGAACATCAAGTCTGTTAGGCTCCTGACTGTCCAGCTGGTTCAGGAAGCTTGAGAAAGTCCTGTGCCAGTGACGCCACTGTTGAGCAGCAGAACTGGAGTTGGGGTCAGCATCAAGACGCTCCGGTCTCAGGTACTTGTCCATGGTGTTTTCTTTGAGTTGCTTGAATTACTTTACGTTGAATAAATTGTAATGAGTCTTGGTTGAGCGTGTGTATGTATCATGCATTATAGCTCATGCAGCATGCAGCATGCCTTAGAAAAGCCCTTTCACAACTAGGCTTTATTCAACGTAAAGGCAGCCATACTCTGCAACACAAAAGCTCAGTTACTAATCTGAAGGGCACGACACAGTTAATGTATAGTACTTGTGGCAAACTACCACACAATGAAATGCTCACCTATTGCTTGTAGATGAGATTCGATTGACACTTCTCAATTGAAAATTGGTTAATAATTCAGCAAGTTACCTCACATGTCAGCTTGTTTTAGTTTCAGTTTGGTAGCCTATTAATGGCACCAAGGGTTGGCGTATATACATCAGACAACTGATTTACGCCAGAAGCTCGCTGCGCTACAGCATTAAAGCGTCATCTCCCAAAGTACTAAATTAATTTCAGTGACATTTTATAGGAAGATGTGTAGTTGATGCAGCATAAGGTACTGTAAGCTTCATGTGGATATCTATTATGGTTTTTGAGTTATAGAGAAAATATGGCAGGGGTAGATTCCACCCCCACCCCCGTAATTACTGTAAATGTTTTAGGTTGGCAGGTTCGATTATGTTATAACAATTGTTCCTTACCACACCCAGAAAACGAACGTCAGTTGTCTATGAGACCCTAAAAAAAACATCCTCCTGGTAGTGCTGCAGTGCAGCGAGCGTCTGGCGTAAATCAGTTGTCTGATGTATTTACGCCAAGGGTTGAAGGTAGGTAAAGATGACAATTTTCTTTCATTTTGGAAAAAGGCTCCTATAATTGTGAGACACCCCTCAGATTCCTAATTATCATCTTTCATCTGAAAATTATAGCTTTTTGCATTACTTTGTTTCCGGAACTTGTTGAAAAACACTATTTTCATGTTTAAATTAAAATCCATCTTTTGTACATATGGCAACCTACCACCCAAAAAGGAAATGCCTATTTCTTCAAGATTTGCTTGACATTTTTCAATTGAGAATGGGATACATCATACAAATTGAGCTATAGTTATCCCACATGTTATATTATTGTTTTAGATAGGTAGGTAGGTACCTAGTCTAATGTCACCAGAAGCTGCAGATAAAAATGAAAATTGTCTTTTGTTTAGGGAAAAGTCTGCTGTCAGTGTCAAGCACCCCTCAGATTCCTAATTGTAATGTTTTTATCTGAAAATCCAATATGTTTTGGGAAGTTATGCTTTGTGCATTATTTTGCTTGCGGAACTTGTTGAAAAGGCATTTTTTACATTTAATTTGAAGTTCATGTATTACGCTGATGGAAACCTTCCACACAAAACTGAAATCCTTATTTGTTGAGGATTTGATATGATTTGAAACTTCAATTGAAAATCTGATAAATATTCAGCAAGTTACCCCACATGTCAGATTGTTGTTTTAGCTAGGTAGGCACCAAGAGCTGCAGATAAAATGGAAATTTCTTTTGTTTAGGGTAAAGGCTGCCATCATTGTGAGGCACCCCTCAAATCCCTAATTATATTTTGTTATCTGAAAATCCAATGATGTTTGGAAAGTTGTAGCCTTTTGCATTACTTCGCTTGCAGAACTTGTCGAAAAGTAATATTTTGACATTTAAATTACAATCCATCTTTTGTACTTTTCCACACAACTGTTCACATCCTGTTCCCATGCCCTTTACGTCTTCACCTCCCACCCCTTCAAATCTCTAGAATGAAAGATTACACAGCAAGTTTGCTTGTAATAGATTCTGAACAGTTGTTTTCACCACATAGGTAGGATATCGGGTATCTGGCAGCACAAACTACCACACTAAATGCCCTATGGTAGAAATCCCAAACCGGATTATGACAACCTTGATTATCAAACCTTGATTTTTTGTCAACATTGTGGTGTTCCTGTCTGTGTTTTCAATTATTTTGGAAGCAACAAATGCCGTAAAAATTAATAATTAGATTGCATTCCCCGTATCACATTGAGCAATTCCCTATCTGCCTATGGCCTACATTCTGGCCAAGCTTGGGCTGATAACCATAGTGTGTGAGTCCACTCTTCAGGTGACTAGGTGAGCTGCCTCAATTTTTGGGCTTATTTGCAATTATTAAGATAATGAAGGAAGGATGCACTGTCATGGACAGAGGAACTATGGCCCCCGCCCCCTGTTCCTATGCCTATGTGCACTGCCCTCACACCAAAGTCACTATTGCCAAAATCTTCATGCTTATTCCTAATGCTATGTGTCAGTATTTCCTACTTACGAGTGGGGTAAACTGAACTGAACCCTTCCTAGCCCTGAACAAGAACCAGAACATTGTCATGCTCTAGCTCTCTCCTCACAATACTGACCTGTAACATCATGAGTAACATGACAATGTGTATAGGTAAGGAGTGTTCAGGGTATGGGCAGTTTCCCCCTCCTAGTGTGAAAAAATATGTGACATCTCTGGCTGCCTGAGGGGGCGCTCTGTCGCCTGAGGGGGCGCTCTGTCCACCTGAGGGGGCGCTCTGTCCGCCTGAGGGGGCGCTATGGCCGCCTGAGGAGGGCGCTCTGGCTGCCTGAGGGGGCGCTCTGGCTGCCTGAGGGGGCGCTCTGGCTGCCTGAGGGGGCGCTCTGTCCGCCTGAGGGGGCACTCTGTCCGCCTGAGGGGCACTCTGGCCGCCTTAGGGGGGGGGGGGGGGCACTCTTGCCGCCTGAGGGGGCGCTCTGGCCGCCTGAGGGGATGCTCTCTGGCCGCCTGAGGAGGCACTCTGGCTGCCTGAGGAGGCACTCTGGCTGCCTGAGGGAGCGCTCTGGCTGCCTGAGGGGCGCTCTGACTGCCTGAGGGGGGCGCTCTGACTGCCTGAGGGGGTGCTCTGGTCGCCTGAGCGGGCGCTCTGGCTGCCTGAGGGGCGCTCTGGCTGCCCGAGGGGGCGCTCTGGCTGCCTGAGGGGGCGCTATGGCTGCCTGAGGGGCGTTCTGGTTGCCTGAGGGGGCGCTCTGTCAGCCTGAGGGGCACTCTGGCCGCCATAGGGGGGGGGGGGGGTGCTCTTACCGCCTTAGGGGGCGCTCTGGCCGCCTGAGGGGGCGCTCTGGCCGCCTGAGGGGATGCTTTCTGGCCGCCTGAGGAGGCGCTCTGGCTGCCTGAGGGGGCACTCTGGCTGCCTGAGGGGGCGCTCTGTCCGCCTGAGGGGGCACTCTGTCCGCCTGAGGGGCACTCTGGCCGCCTTGGGGGGGGGGGGCACTCTTGCCGCCTGAGGGGGCGCTCTGGCCGCCTGAGGGGATGCTCTCTGGCCGCCTGAGGAGGCACTCTGGCTGCCTGAGGAAGCGCTCTGGCTGCCTGAGGGGCGCTCTGACTGCCTGAGGGGGACGCTCTGGCCGCCTGAGCGGGCGCTCTGGCTGCCTGAGGGGCGCTCTGGCTGCCCGAGCGGGCGCTCTGGCTGCCTGAGGGGACGCTCTGGCTGCCTGAGGGGCGTTCTGGCTGCCTGAGGGGGCGCTCTGTCAGCCTGAGGGGCACTCTGGCCGCCATAGGGGGGGGGGGGGGGCTCTTATCGCCTGAGGGGGCGCTCTGGCCGCCTGAGGGGATGCTTTCTGGCCGCCTGAGGAGGCGCTCTGGCCGCCTGAGGGGGCGCTCTGGCCGCCTGAGGGGGCGCTCTGACTTCCGGAGGGGGCGCTCTGGCCGCATGAGGGGGGCTCTTGCCACATGAGGGCCGCTCTGGCTGCCTGAGGGGATGCTCTCTGGCCGCCTGAGGAGGCGCTCTGGCCGCCTGAGGGGGCGCTCTGCCCGCCTGAGGGGGCGCTCTGGCCGCCTGAGGGGGCGCTCTGGCTTCCGGAGGGGGCGCTCTGGCCGCATGAGGGGGCCACATGAGGGCCGCTCTGGCAGCCTGAGGGGGCGCTCTGGCAGTGGCGGCGGAAGAGGGGGGAAGGAGGCAGTCCCCCCCCCCAAACTCAGCCGAGGGGAGCTTTGTGTTTGGCAGGGGCTGCTGGCCTGAGAGGGGGCACTCTGTCGCCTGAGAGGGGGCGCTCTGGCCGCCTGAGAGGGGGCTCTCTGGCCGCCTGAGAAAGGGCGCTCGGGCCGCCTGAGAGGAGGCGCTCTGGCCGCCTGAGAAGGGGTGCTCTGGCTGCTTGAAATGGGGCGCTCTGGCCACCTGAGAGGGGGCGCTCTGGCCGGAGGAGAAGGGGTGCTCTGGCCGCATGAGAGGGGGTGCTCTGGTTGCCTGGGAGGGGGCGCTCTGGCCGCTTGAGAGGGCCGCTCTGGCCGCTTGAGAGGGCCGCTCTGGCCGCTTGAGAGGGCCGCTCTGGCCGCCTGAGAAGGGCGCTCTGGCCGCCTGAGAAGGGCGCTCTGGCCGCCTGAGAAGGGCGCTCTGGCCGCCGCCTGAAAGAGGGTCCTCTGACTGCCTGAGAGGGGTCGCTCTGGCCACCTGAGTGGGGGCGCTCTGGCCGCCTGAGAAGGGGTGCTCTGGCTGCTTGAAAGGGGGCGCTCTGGCCACCTGAGATGGGGCGCTCTGCCTGGAGGAGAAGGGGTGCTCTGGCCACCTGAGAGGGGGTGCTCTGGTTGCCTGGGAGGGGTTGCTCTGGCCGCTTGAGAGGGCCGCTCTGGCCGCCTGAGAAGGGCGCTCTGGCCGCCGCCTGAAAGAGGGCCCTCTGGCTGCCTGAGAGGGGTCGCTCTGGCCACCTGAGTGGAGGCGCTCTGGACAACTGAGAGGGGCGCTCTGTCCGCCTGGGGTGACTCTTTGACCGCCTGAGGGGCGCTCTGGCCGCCTGTGTTTCAAGGCCTCATCTTACTTGGATTTGAAAGGAAATAGTATCCGTTCACGAAAACACATGCTAGTTTGGATCAAGCAATATGCCAAACGTTTATATTTGATACACAAAAGCGTATACTTCAACAGACCATAATTTAGCAGACTTGTAAATTGTCAGGTAGAAGCAAGGTCGATTGAAACTCTGGCGGATCTTTAGATACAAATATATGATTTAATGATCAGCAAGGCAAGAAAACATTCCCTTTCGTTAGACAAAACGGTTGTTTATATCTATGCGAAGTTAAAGTTTCATCCGATTCTATCCAGTTTATGAAACACTTGTTTATGTTCTACTTCGAATTTTCTGTGACGTTTCACGCATCCCTATTTCAAAGACAGGATAAACCATAAAATATGTTACAAGCGCTTTGTGAAAACAAAAATTGAATCCGTTAGAATGGTTTTGTTAAGAACGTTTTTTTGTCAACGTTCGTACGTGTTTTGGAACGTCTTTATATCAGTATATTTTTGGGATCCGTTGGAACGGTTTCGTTAGAACGTTTTCTTTTGCAACCTTCGTACGTGTTGTTGGCACGGCTTTTCTTCGTATATTTTGACAATGCAAGGGGCGGGGCCGATGTGGCCGCATTTGGAAGCGTTCGTACGTGGATCCGTTGGAACGGTTTTTCTTCTCTCGTTGGAACGGTTTTTTTCTTCAGTGTTCGTTCGTGTTGTTGGAACGTTTTTTCTCCGTATTTTTATGGGCGCCATGTGACCTTCGTTGTCGGAGCGCCCCTAAACCCCAATCATCATCATCTCCGTATTTTTGACAATTGCAAGGGGCGGGGCCGCGCAAATACATCGGAAAACTTATTTACGACTTATCTACGAGATGGTCTGGGGGTCCGGGGTGGAGACAGCTCCCCCCCCCCCCCCCGTAGGTCACAGTGCAGGGAGCGAATGCGAGCGTGTGTTCTAAACGTGGGTCCCTGTGGCCGTAATTGCTGTAAAGTTTAGGCCAGGTTCGAATATGTTATAACAATTTTGTAATTGCAATTTTTTAATCACAATTTTGTAATTACATTTTTGTATTCCAATATTTTAATAACATATCGAAACCAGCGCAAATTAGCCTGCCTACACATTGTTATTTATCATGAAGGCATATAATGTTTCATCGCTCTATCTTTTGCGAATATGTACCAAACTTCTATGAACAATCAACTCTCATTTGAAAAAAGTGCATTAAAATCGGCAGTTTAACTTGGCCCGGACGGCGAACTATTTAGTGTTCACGACTTATTAACAAAAAATCCCATCAATTTTCAACAAACAGGTATTTAAGATATTATATATATGCACACATGAAACATTTATCTAAACCGTTTATTCATAATCAATCAATAAACGTTTCAGAAAACCGTGATGCATTCTGCGGATTAACTTGGCCAAGGATGGCGACATATTTAGTGTATGCGATTTGTTTCATTGACCGATCAGGGACGTTGTCACGCTTCTTGGAGCACTTACTTCATTGCTGGCCCTATGACTTGTTTACAAATAACATTCAAACCAGAGATAGTGATAGAGATAGTGATAGAGATAGATAGTGAGAGAGATAGATATATAGATAGATAGTGTCACCATATGTTAGTACATCTTTTTTAATTTCCCATAATTTGATTTTTGCAATAGAAAATGTTGTTAGTTCACTTTTAAATTGAGGCACGATCAATTTGAAACCACACATGTTCAGGGGCGGATCCAGTTTGGGGGGGGGGGGGGCAAAGGGGCCATCATGCCCCCGCCCCCAAAGGTCCTGATACTATGTTCCACCCCCCCCCCCCCAACGGTCGGACGTGCAGTTTAAAAAATGGCCTTTGCAGCAGTCAAAATCCAGCTATCCACGGTGAAAAACTTGCAAATTTCTCGCCGCTTCGCGGCATGACACAATGCGCAATTGCGTATACAAATTTGGAAAATGGGAAAATTAATTAATTAAGTGTCTGGCAGTCTTTCCTTGGCGGTACCTAATTGCTAGCCCCTGGGGCCCTTCATAAAATATTAACTTTCAAGCGGGCTACAATTACATGTTTAGCTAGTCTGCCGAGTTCCGAAAAAAGGCGACGCAAAGACACAGACAGGCACCCGGAAGCTGCTTCAGCGGTGCCCAGCTTGCTGGACCGAAGAGCTAATAGTGGGGACCAGGCCAGGACCATCTCCCCCCAGGCTCCTCCAGATCCACAGGGACCATTTATGCGCGGAAACGTCGTTCTTCCCCTTTGCTGCTTTCAAACAATTTGCATTGTTACTAGTTGTTTGTTACAGTTTGGTTCATATGTATACAGTTATTATTATTATATGTACTATTGAGCGCTGACTGCCACCGGTCATTGTGATTTACTATCCGAGGCTAATGTATATAAAAAACTACCTTCATTTCAATATTTGTCATCATACCGAGATGTGTACCAGGAGAAGGGGTTACCTGAGGCTTGGCTCCACTTACGGTCTGGCTCCAATATGAAAATTTCGTTTTCCACGACCTAAAATTAACATTTTCACGTCCATTTCACCGTCCATTTCAGCAGGGGCGCAACCACCTATACGGACGATACGGAATGTCCGTACCGTCGCCCCCCGGACCATTTTCGTTTTGCAATTAGCACCGCCAACAGGACAGGCACCAGTGGCGTACAGAGTATACGGTCATTCAGGGCATGACCTGGTCCTTTGGACCCGAGGTGCCCATGCAAAGCTGGCGCCCCTCCGACCAGTGACGGCGCCCCTCCGGAAAGTGACGGTGCCCCTCCGGCTAGTGACGGCGCCCCTCCGGCCAGTGACGGCGCCCCTCAGATCAGTGACGGCGCCCCTCCGGCCAGTAAAGGCGCCCCTGTGGCCAGCGATGGCGCCCCTGTGGCCAGCGATGGCGCCCCTGTGGCCAGCGATGGCGCCCCTCCGACCAGTGATGGCGCCCCTCCGGCTAGTGACGGCGCCCCTCCGGGCTCCTACTAGTGACGGCGCCCCTCCGGACAGTGACGGCGCCTCTCCCGCCAGTGACCGCGCCCCCTCCGGCGAGTGACTGCGTCCCTCCGACTAGTGACTGCCCCTCTCCGGACCGTGACGACGCCCTCCTGCCAGTAACGGCGCCCCTCCTACTAGTGACGGCGCCCCCTCCGGTCAGTGACGGCGCCCCTCCGGCCAGTGACGGCGCCCCTCCAAATAGTGACGACGCCCCTCCGGTCAGTGACGGAGCCCCTCCGGTCAGTGACTGCGCCCATCCGACTAGTGACCGCCCCTCTGCCCATGACGCGCCCCTGGCCAGTGACGGGGTCCCTCCGGCTAGTGACCGGGGGGGGGGGGGGGGCGCCTCCTTCCGAACGGTGCGGGAGTTGAGGCGCCCCCCCCCCATGCAAAATTGTCGCCAATAATGATGGCGCCCCTGTCGATCGGGTGTCGCCCCTCAGACCTCAAGGCAATGACCTGGTCCTTTGTGAATTTCTGCGCCCGCCACCGACAGGCACTCCCTGGAATCGGACAATTAGCACTCCTAGAAGTAAATGGCGACTTAGGAACAGGATAGGCGCCACTCGAAGCAAATGCCGCCCCCCATGGAGCAGAACAGGTGCCCTACCGGACAATAAGCAAATGCCGCCTCCACGGGTTAAACAGGCTCCCTCTAAATTGGACAAATGCACATTGCCCATTAGCGAATACCGCCCCCATGGAGCAGAACATACGCTAGATTATCTAAACCGAACAATAGGCGTCCCCAGAAGCAAATGCCGCCTATATACTGAGGGTCCCTGTCCAATCCAGCCAATCAAAAGTTGATATTTTTGAAAGGGGCCTCACAAAATAAAGTGGGCGAAATCCGTAGAATTTGTCATATCCAGGGGCAGGCTGGGATCTAGGTGGAGCTTGCCCCCTTGCCCCCCCCCCCCCGTGAGCCGGATGTCGCCCATGTATCGCCCGTCAAGTGCGCCCGTAGAGCGCATCTTTTTGTATGTCGCCCCCCTCCCTGACCGAAATTCTGGATCCGCGCCTGAGGGGAATATATATTTTTTGGGGGGAGGCCTCTTTCCCAGGGGCCCACCTTGACTAGATTGCCCCCCCCCCCCTTCTGAAGGTCTGGTTGTGCCCCTGGTGGCTGTAGATGATCGTAAACACAAGAAACCGAAATAAATAGTTTTAGCTTGTTACGTAACTCAGAAATGTCTTAAAGATATCCTGAGATCCTTTTCTGTTCGTCGTCAGTTTTGTGAAAGTTCAATCACAGGTGGTGTTACTGGTGTTGTGTAGCGCTTCTTTACATTATGCTTTGCTTTGCTTGCGTTATTTCTGCCGTGTTTTGCCGCGCCGCGCCATTATTGCATTTGTTTACATTCATACTTTTATTTTGCTACATGACGGTGTTTGATTGCCAATCTCAACTTTCTGCTATATTAATAATTAATAACAAGTGCTGTTCTTTCTTTATTTACTTCTTTGCGGCTAAAGGCCAGACCACTGGCGGATGCAGGGGGGGGGGGGGGCATCAGGGGCAAATCCCCTCCCCCCACAGGAATATGGGGGCATTCAATACCAGTATCCCCCCGCGTGTTCCCAATTTATCAAAAATCGTAAAAACTGTCTTTGCAGCAGTCAAAACCCAGCTATCCACAGTCAAAAACCGCAAAATTTCGCGCCACTTCGCCGGCATGACACAACCTTCGCAATTACTTATACAAATTTGGAAAATGCGAAAGTGAATTCCATTAAGTGTCTGGCAGAGGCTCTCCTTGGCGGTAATTGGATCAAGTTACTATATGATATTCTTGATGATCCAAGTGTAAGTTTTGTTCAGTGACCCCTATTGGGTCATTTGAGGTCATGCGAGGTCACAATCACTTTTTGTGTCAATAACTCCGAAATAATGAAGACAGGGAAGTAAAACAGACATCAATGTGTTTCTCTCGTCGAGACAACGTCTTCCCATATGCAACATGCCCTACTTGGGTCACCACTTGACCTTGACCAGTGACCTTGACACCACTGGTCACCACTTGACCTTGACCTGAGGTCAAATTATTAAGTTGACTTAACAAGGTCACCATGCATATTATTCAAAGGCGCCTTTACAAGATAAACAACAATGGCGTAACAGTTTCCGTTATCTTTATTAAGTAAAAAGTTAATAGCGAAAAAACGATTTAGCAAAAAAAACAGCATTTCTCTCTTTTTTGACCTCTGGAGCCTCAAATGTTGACCTGAGATAAAATTTGAGGACACCACACCAATTGCAAATTCACTGGCTGGCGTTTTTTTTTTGCGGTTTGCTTCTAACTAGCATAGTTTCTGAGATATATGGGAATTTCTGGAGCAATGTCCTAAAACAGGGAAAAAAAAACTGGAAAATTTGACCTTTGATAACCTCTGGTGACCTCAATTCTGACCTGACCTAAAACAATACTGAAATACGTTCGATAGAACATGTATCAAGCTATCAAATGCCGTTTCCGCTTACGTAGCGTACTACGTAGCGTACTTTTCGAGATCTCAGGGGGGGGGGGGGCGGAAATCAACCCCCTGCAGTTTGTGTTCTGGGCAAAGCCCCTGCAGGTGCGCGGGTTAAACCTGATACTTTTGTTTTACCAAATGTTGCTGAAGTTGTGGGATCCATTGGGATCATAGCTGCAGTTATGGATTTGTGTTGTGGGATCCTATGGGATCCTATGATCCCTTGATCCTATGATCTATATGATTCTATGATCCAGGCCCCCATTTTGTGTGTGATCCACTGAGATCATAGATCCAGTCATGCATTTTTGTCATGGGATCCAGCCACCAGCAGGATCATAGATCCAACACTGTTGTTTTCACTGGATCCAGTGAGATTATAGATTCTACCCTAGGATCCATGCACATGTCTGTTAGAAATATTGCTTTCATTATTATCAAACCTTTACTCAGTTAAAATTAACTTGTAGAATGCATTCTAAGCATCAAATCTAAACTAGCTGTTTTTTCTTCTTCAAAATTGCAATGATATTCAAAGGCCCTGGACCAACCCAGTCAGCAGAATTACACCCACACTCACCAAAAGTTGCCCACCCTGAAAAATGCAAGACTTTGGAGAACTGGTTCCTATTCACCTAAGAAAAGGTAGCCATGAATAACTCATCTGTGCCGCCTCCTTTCTGGCCAGTCATCCCTCTACTGCGCCACCTCCCCCCGTCAGCCTCCTGTGCCGCCCCACGCCCCGTGCCCTTGGTTCACCGGCGCGGTGGTGCCCCTGGTATACCGGCGCAGTGGTGCCCTTGGTACACCGGCGCGGCTGTGCCCTTGGTACACCGGCGCGGTGGTGTCCCTGGTACACCGGCTGCGGTGGTGCCCTGGGTTCACCGGCGCGGTGGTACCCCTGGTATACCGGCGCAGTGGTGCCCTTGGTACACCGGCGCGGCTGTGCCCTTGGTACACCGGCGCGGGTGGTGTCCCTGGTACACCGGCTGCGGTGGTGCCCTTGGTACACCGGCGCGGTGGTCCCCTTGGTACACCGGCGCGGTGGTGCCCCTGGTTCACCGGCGCGGTGGTCCCCTTGGTACACCGGCGCGGTGGTGCCCCTGGTTCACGGGCGCGGTGGTCCCCTTGGTACACCGGCGCGGTGGTGCCCCTGGTTGTTTTACCAAATGTTGCTGAAGTTGAATGATTTGCGCCGCGTAGCTGCGCGTTTTTTGCCTTTATTTTGGTGTTCGGCGGATCCAGGGGGGGGGTCATGCCCCCCCCCCCCCCCCCCCCCGTGACACCCCCCCCCCCCCCCCCCCCCCCCCCCCCCCTGGATCCGCCACTGGAGCTGACCTCTGTTCATTAGCTCCACAGGTTGAGCTGGTCATACAACAATATGCCGAAATGGGACCTTGGGTGTTATTTTACTTTGTAAATATTTCCCGATGCTTCATGTTATACATTGGCCGATACTGATTGCTGATGCACGTTTTATCTGTTTTCAGGTATGGATGCGTCGACTTCTGGCGCCAGCGCGGCACCTTCTGGCACTGGCGATTCTCGCCTCTGAAACCTCTCTGCAGCGGGTCTGGATTTTGAGGCTGCTTCGACGTCAGCAACGCCACAAGGAACAGCATCACCGAGGGAGACACTGGATCCAGCCAGTTCTGACATGCCGAGAAAAGCAGGGCGAATTTCACCTCCTTGTCGGCCAGCTCCGAAATGACCCGGCTGGATGATGCGAGTGCGATCTTATCCCAGGGCGTCGCTCGTAGGACCGGAGGTGGACAACAGGCGCGTATTGAACTATCGCCTCAGCCGAGCGCGCCGCTGCGTCGAGAACGCGTTCGGAATCATGTCTCAGCGCTGGCGCAAAACCGAGGGACGGTGGGCTGCGCGCCGGAGAGGGTGGCGACGCTGGTGAAGGCGACCTGCGCCCTGCACATGCGGCAACGGAAGGTTGAGGCCGCTGGCGTCGGACGCGGCTCTGCACTTGTGCCGGATGAGCGAGATGCCGAACCTGCCCAGGACATCACCAGGGCTGGCATCAACACGCACTCGCGTGAGGCGGCCCGTATCCGCCAGGTCCTGACGGACTACGTGAATGGTGCCGGCAGTGTGTAGTGGCAGCGCGCGCCGCGCGGCCACAGGCCTGAACTAACTGCAGTGACGGAGCAGCTGAGGCAAAACAAAAACTGAGCTAGTGTTTGGTGGTAGCGTGTGGTCTGCCGCGCAAAGGTGAATCCACGTATGTCACGATTTGTCGTAAAACAAAAATGTTCAGGAGAGACGATTTTCTGTTTTACGTAATAATTCACCCAACAAGTGGCGTATCGGGGAAAATGTTATACCAATGGAATCTCCCAAGCGCTGCGCATCTAATGAGCATATATTTAATTATAGACTATGTATATATTTCCTGTCATTCAAGAACGTTTTTTTACCGGGTCGAAATTTGCCCCATCCAATCATGTTCGGCAAAGGTGAAAGCACGTATGTCATTTCAAGCGAGGTTAAACATGTATGTCGCATCTCTCGAAGGGAGGGTCAGGGACAACAACACTCTTCTTGTATGGCTTCTTATAATGTATATTATCGTCACCGGATATTTATGTATGGAGAAAACCAGGGGTGTCGTTTTACGAAAATGATTGGTAGGGCCTAAAGACTCCACCGAAACCTATAACCTACCCTTAATTTGAGTTTCGCCTCGGATTTCAGGCACTTAATTTTTAGCTCCAGCCTCTAATAATTTTTTAATAAAAAATAAACAAGGTACATTTTGGTCACTGCAACATCACCGGATTCAAATATCGTCACGGATGCGCATTTCGCGGGTAAAGGGAGAGGAAATTTTACCCTTTTGTCCATCCCTGTGACACAGCCTTTTTCACATGGAGACCTGCTCAAGAGCAACTTTTCGATAAAACTGACTCACAACCGGGACCGGCACAGCAGTACACGGATGTAGGTAACCCAGTCCGGAATATTTCGTGTTTTAACTGGGTAAAGGCGACTCATTAATATTTAAGTAAGTAGATTAAATGAGATGAATTTAATACACGCAGATCCAGCAAAGTAGGCAAACATCACCGGCCGAGCCTTTGACTCACTCAGCCCGTGCGTAGTCACGTATAACATGTATATATCCAGCGTGGAATATTTCGTGTTTTTAACGGGGTAAAGGCGACGCATTAATATTTAAGTAAGTACATTAAATGAGATTAATTTAATTCACGCAAATCCAGCGAAGTAGGCAAAAATCCCCGGCCGAGCCTTTGACCCAGTCGGCCCGTGCGTAGTCACGTACAACATGTATGTACAGATGAGTTGATGTAAGGGCAACTGCCCATCGCCTAATTACTATTATTATTAGATGCTGACATTAGCGGCAGAGTGGGCGAGATCGGGGGTTGTTGGATCAGGAACGTCGCCACACAATTTTGAGTGGGTGGGGGCAACTGCTGAGCCGATTGTGTTCAAATTTGGTGTGTGGTTAGGGATCTCTCAGCCGCCACTTTCCCACAAGTCAGGGGTGGGGGTGCTTCTGCACGTGCGCACGTGTGCACCACGTATTTGTATCTCAGAAACTACTTCCCTGATCGAGTTGGAATTCACCATACATTTCCTTCGCGTTCGCTCGATCATCGCCAACTACGGCGCCTTACTGGTTCAGTAAAACAAAAGTTATGGAAGAAAAATGACGAATGCGGAATGACTTCAGGGTGAATAGATTTTACCTCGTGGAGATCACAGGATACAAATACTACATGGATTTGGCGGATCCAGAACGGGTGTTTTTTTTTGGGGGAAATAAAAGTCACATAATTCTGAAAATGCATTGGATTTGGCTTGCTTATGAATTGATAACTGATTTAACCCTCACCCGGGTAGGGGGTGGATGCCACCCCCTCGGTTTTTCAGAAATAACTTCGTAGTTCCCAACCGATTACGATGAAACTTTAAGTACCCTACTTTTGAACAATTTGACACATACTCTAATTTTGATGTTCTAACCCACATGACCGGTGACCTATGACCTGTTTCTCAAGGTCATGCATGCACAACTGGCGTCCCGTAGTATAGATGCTTGTAACTTGTGCAGTTTCCGAGTGTTTGTTGTTCAGGAGCATATGCACAGGTGTTTTCAGGTGACAGTTGTGGTTTCCACTGAGATTGTGACCTCGATTGACCTTTTCAAAGGTCAACCGAGGTCATTGACCTCAGATGACTTTTGTTTGGCTTCTGGCGGTTTCTAGGACAGTTTGTGGCGCTGATTTCAAATTTGGCACCCATTAAGCATTATGATATGCTCATTCACGATTCTAGGTCGTAAAAATTCAAATTATAAGCATTTGCAATTTGTATGACTTTTGGGTCATTGACATGACCTCAGAGGTCACCTAATGCCCCAATACTTTAAAATCGGATATCAGCGGCTTCTTTTCGTCACAAGCAACACGCTCGTTTTTTAATCGAAGCTCTAGCTCAATTAGGGGCGAAACGCTAAAGGGGGTCGTACCCCCACCCACCCGAACACGTAGTGATTTTGCCCTACCCGGGCGAGGGTTAACCCTCGCCCTACGCGCCCTACGGGAGCTTTTTTCACCTTCGCCCTACGGGGGGGGGGCCTGACAGGCACCCCCTGTTAACTTCCAAACCAAGCAACTTAGAGCAATGCGGTAAGAACCAGCATGTTGCCTGTCATGAGAGGAATCTAACAGTATGCGTTTTTTTAGGTTTCAGGTCAACGTGTGACCTTCCAGGTCAAGTGAATTACTTCGGATTTACCACGTCCAGAACAGCGATTTTGCTCTTCAGAAAACCTCAAAATGAGAAATTGATAAATGTAAATAAAAAGGCATGTTCCTAGACCACTTTTGGCTCAGAAATACAAAAAGGGTAATTATTTGTTCGTATCTTGCCAAAAAGTCAAAAAAAGTTATTTTAAAAATGACGTCATCGGTTTCTTACACTTGGGAGCCATCACTCAGTCAAAAATGAAGATATTGCTTTGAAATTTGGTATGGGTATTGTCCATACTCAGTTCTCTCACATATATTCCGGTTTTTCTAATATCTTTGCAAATTTTGATTTTGTGGGGATTAAAAAAAAAGTTTGTATTTATTTTAGGAGTCAAAAACCAAAATTTTGCAAATCCGAGATTGCCATTTTAAAGATAATGCCATTTTGTATCTTTGGTGAATTGCGTTTTCAATTTGCTTTAAAACTCTGTTTTCTACGTTTTTTCAAAAAATCTCATTTTTTAACAACACGACGTCATCAAAACAGATTATCTCCCAAACTACTTAATTCATTTCAATCAAATTTTTACAGCTTACGTATAATTGTTCTAAACTCAGCTACCAAAAATTTCAGCGCGATGCACTGTATGTGTAAAAAGTTATTCAAGAAAAACCTGAGGGGGGCCTGTCAGGCCCCCCCCCCCCGTAGGGCGAGGGTTAAAGCTAACTTTCCTTAGTAAAGGTTGCTTAGATGTTCTTCTATGTCAGGAAATGTGTTAATCTTGCACCGATTTCAGGCGGTTTGTGGAGGGGGGAGGCAATTGCCCATTTTGCCCAACCGTAGATCCGCCACTGGATCTTTGTATTTTGCAAAAGATGCGGGACTCTGGTGAAAATTGGGCAAATTTAGCCATTTCCTTTGGATTTATATGCATTTTCATGTTTCCCCAATGACTTATAATTGGGAGTTCACAAAATAGACTTCACCCTAGGTCACCGATGTAAAATCATCCGAAATAGCAGAATTGTAGGTGTTTATGACCTGATTGAATCCTGTGAGTATCTAACTGATCGGTCAAACAATGTGGCTGCAGCACGACCTTACATTTTTGGAGGTGGGATCACTAGACTTGACTTGGGACGTGACCTGAGGAGACCCGAGGTAAACAAATTAACAGGATTTGGGCAATTGATAGGCAAGCAGATGTAACAAAAATGGCGGAGCGAAATGGCGTCGTTTTCCGCTATTTCTAAACAAAACTAAGGGGGAGGGTATGTCCGCCCCCTGGATCCCCCACTGGCAGATCCAGGGGGCGGACATGAGAGGCAAATGCCCCCCGCCCCCCCCCCCCCGCACAGGAATCTGGGGGCGGGGCATGCAATACAAGTATGCCCCTCCCCCCCCCCCCCCCTCTTACGCGTTCCCTGCACTGGACGTGAAAACAATGATCTTCGAAGAAAACTTCATGAAATCAGAAGTTTTTTCTTCTCTCAAGTGATTGAATTTGAAGTTTTTATGTATCTCTTGCTTTCAATGATAGACAAAACAGCGCACTTGATGCAATTCAAGCAGCTCCGGTGACACGCGCCCTGCTGGTGGTGGTGGTGGTGGTGGTGGTGGTGGGGGGGGGGGTCAGATTCTGCCCCCTCCCAGATGTTCTCAATAACTTTACAACTGCATAGATATCAACATGAAACTTTCAATACCGTATTATGCATCAATTCTACGTCTTCCTACCAAATTTCAATGAAATTAATGTAGTATCTTGGGAGATAATAACGTTTTAATGACGTTATGTAATGCCAACTTTAGTGACAGAAAAAAGTTTGACATTGTAGAAAATAGATTTTCAAAGGAAATTGCAAATAAAAACCGTCGATAGAAAGGAAATGGCATTCTCTTCCAAATGGCTATCTCGGATTTGTGATTTTGTGTCTGTTGACTCCCCAATTTTTTTTTGTATCGGAAAAATGTCCACAATTTTTTTTTGGTGAATTCGAAAAGTGATTTTTTAAGCTCGAATACTAAAATAATGTGAACGGCCCAAATCCGCGGAGGAAAACAATGGGGGTACCTTTTTGCCACAAAAAGATGCCCCCAGGGGTGTGGTTTTATGAAAATGATTGTGGGTGCCCAAACTGAAATTTAGTTTGCCCCCCATCCCACTCCAACAGCCAACGAAAAACATTGGTGCTGGTTTTCGTAGGTGGGGGAATTCGGATCACTACGATGGCGAAATCTCCAGTGAGTTTGATCATGACGATTATTATAAAGAAATAACCGTTAACCGCATAATAAATAAATAAATTAATTGAGCCCAAAATTATACTGTTAAAAATTTCGTCTGTTGAGGCTTCATCATCAATGATAATATCGATTGGTATTATCGACATTATCTTTACTGATGAAGCTGCAACAGGCAATATATATAAAAGTAGAATTTCGGTATAAATTTACATATTTATTTATTATGGGGTTACTGGCTATTTCCTTTATTATCATCGGATTCGGAATTCGAACCACGCCTTCGGCTTACAAAATTTGTAATGACTTTTTTGGAAAAGTATATGGACGTTGAAGTAAATACATGTGCATCGAACAACCTCGAGCATGAAATAAAACAAGATTTAAAAAATAATGCTCAGTTTCTTGACAGCTAGTGCCATGGCAAAATGTATTATGCGCTAGGAAAAGTGCGATCATAACGGCTGGAAAGATTTCAAACTGATGCTTGGAATAAAAACCTGCTACCCAATCATCAAAGTTGTAACATCTGACGATCAGAGAAATCCTGATCCTGAAAGATGAAAAAAAACAAATATTATGCATATTGAAACATGTTCTTGATTGTGGGTGCCGAAAGACTATTGTGGGTGCCCATTTCAGCTTTGTGGGTGCCCTGGCACCCACAAAGAGATAGGAAACCACACCCCTGGATGCCCCCAAAAGTGTTTTGCCCCTCCAGTGGTTTTCCCTTAATCGGGACTAAGCTCCAGTGGCCCTGTGGCTTAGTCCCGATCTCCATTCGATTTCGCAAGGATATGATCCGTGAGGGCCCTACGGTGAGGAACCTTGGCGTGGTGTTCGACAAGCACCTCACCTGGGACTCTCACGTGTCTGCTCTCGTCAAAAAATGCAACGGTATCCTCATCGACCTGTCCCACGTGCGTCATCAGATCCCGCCCGACCTTCTGCCTACTCTGGTCAATGCCTTGGTCCTCTCGCACGTCCGATACTGTCTTGCTGTCTTTGGAAACGGCCAACGGGTCAGATAAAAATATACAGCGCCTCCAAAAGATCCTCAATTTTGCGCTGCGCGTTGTCTGGCCGACGCAAATTCGACCACATATCGGACGTGCGAGACGAACTGGGCTGGCCTACCGCCCGCCAGTTGTACGAACTTAACTCATTGAATTTTCTGCACAAAATTCGCTGCACCGGGGAGCCAGTGGCCTTTCCTCTCAGCTTCAGGTCAACTCTGCTCTTCGCTCTCGAACCACCCGGCAGGACGCAGAAATGGCTCTCCCGCTCGTGAGAACCGAAGCAGGCAGGCGGCGCCTTCTTTTTTTGTACGGCGCAGGTATACAACCGCCTCCCGCTGGAGATTCGCGATTTATCCCTGGGGGCTTTTAAGCGTGCAGTGTCCGAACTTTTAGTTGTGTGAAGCGAGGAAAATGAGTGTGTGACTGTGTGTGTGTGTGTGTGCGTGTGTGTTTTATTTTCTATAGCTTGTGTGCACTTTTATATTCATCTGATCTTATTGTGTGTTGTATACCGAGTGTCTTTTAACATGTCTCTTCTTAACCCTGCCCCGACACTCGGAATAGCCATTTTCAAATGGAGTGTTTTAATTGTTTAATACAATACAATACACGATTCATGTGATCGGGCTGCCTTACAGGGAGTGGAGAGCCTGCGTTACTTTTTCTACACCATCGTTCCTGAGCAACTGAGTGACGAGTGAACACCCAATGGTACTTTGATTCGAGACGCACCGATACAGAACGACGGTCGAATTATGCTATATCTTTAGTTTGTATTATTAGGTTAAGTGCGCTTCATTGGTTCTATGTGAGGTGGGACTGACTTCAGTCGCATGCAGTGCACTGGCTAGATACCAAATAGAGCTCGGGTCAGGGGAGTTAACTGCATCGTGTTCTTGGGAGCGAGGTTGAGGCGTTTAAACACTCGAACGCTGAAAAGCAATAGTTTTGCCTAATCTTCGAGAGCATCACTGACGCTCGCTCCGACACCACGTGTCCTGACTGCCTCGCATGCCACTGTCAACACTGTCAAACGTTCCTGAATGAAGATCTCGCAAGCATATCAAAAGATAATCTTTAAACAATGGCGCAGATTGTCTTTTGATTGTAGCTATGTAATTTGTTTTTGGAAATACAGACGATAGAGGGAGCTCGGGACAGGTGAGCTCGGATCAAGATAAGTCGGGTCAGGGGAGCTCGGCTGACGGTTAGGGAGCCCGGGTCAGGGGGAGCTCGGCTGACGGGACAGGGAGCTCGGATCAGGGGGCTCGGCTGACGGGACAGGGGCGCTCGGATCAGGAGAACTCGGCTGGCAGGTTAGGGAGCCCGGGTCAGGGGAGCTCGGCTGACAGGACAGGGAGCTCGAATCAGGAGAACTCGGATCAGGGGGCTCGGCTGACGGGACAGGGGATCTCGGATCAGGAGAACTCGGGTCAGGGGAGCTCGGCTGGCAGGTTAGGGAGATCGGATCCGGGAGCACGGGTCAGGGAACTCGGTTCAGGGAGCTCGGTCAGGGGAGATCGGGTCAGAAGAGCTCGGGTTAGGGGGCTCTGGTCATGGGAGCTCAGCTGACGGGCCAGGAGAGCTCGGGTCAAGGGAGATCGGGTCATGGAGCTCGGGTCGGGTGGTTCGGGTCAAGGAAGCTTGCGTCAGAGGAGCTCGAGTCAGGGGAGCTCGGGCTAGGGGAGTACGGGTCAGGGGAGCTCGAGTCAGAAGACCTCAGCTAACGAGCCAGGGGAGCTCGGGTCGGGGAGTTCGAGTCAGGGAGCTCGGGTCAGGGGAGCCTGGGTCAGGGAAGCTCAGGTCAGGGGAGCTCGTGTCAGAGGTGTTCGGCTGACGAGCCAGGGGAGCTCGGATCGAGGAGTTCGAGTCAGGGAGCTCGGGTCAGGGAGCCTGTGTTAAGTGATTGGGTCAAGGGAGCTCGGGTCAGGGGATCTCGAGTCAGAGGAGCTCGGCTGACGGGCCAGGAGAGCTCGAGTCAGGGGGAGCTCGGGTCATGGAGGTCGGGTCGGGGAACTCGAGCCAGGGAGCTCAGGTCAGGAGAGCCTGGGTTAGGGTGCTCGGGTCAAGAGAGCTGGGGTTAAGGGAGCTACGGTCAAGGGAGCGCGGATCAGGAAGCTCGGGTCAGGGGAGCTGAGATCCGAGACGTCCCTCGACAACAGAGACGGCGTGCTGCGAGTTATGTTTGTTACAAGGCTTATTCCCAGAAGTGGAATATTAACTGCTTCAAAAAATGATAAAAAAACATTGAGATGACACAATTATAAGCGGAATGTAGATGAACAATATCAATAAAAAACTAAAATTACTTATAACTTGTGCTGCTCGCGGCAGAATACAGCTCTCGGCTATCCCCCGCTATTAAAAATTGGTGGCACCGCCCCTGCGAGAGCGGAGCCGTCACTAGCCAGAGGGATGCCAAGCGTCATCGTTAGTTGAAGAAGCGCTGACTCCAGCCGAAGAGACGTCATTCATTAGTTTAGTACCTAGGTACTAGACATGGTCAGCCTGCAGCCACTAACCGGGGAGCGCTGTCCTTAACCGGGAGGGGGGGGGGGGGGTATAATTCGGGCGCCGCGTATCCAATGGGAAATGGCGTCTCCTGAATGGCGTTATTGTTATTCGGGCATGAGAGGTCCAGCATATCCGTATCATCGGTACGCTGCTGCGTATATTTACACAACGGCCCTGGTTATTCAGATTTTCACACGGTACTCACAAACTGGCCCTCGGTTTTTACGATATTCACACGGTACTTACACACCGGCACTCGCTATTCACGGTTTTCACACGGTACTCACACACCGGCACTCGCTATTCACGATTTGCACACGTGTACATACACACCGGCCCTCTGTTTGCACCTTGGCACTCGGTTTTCAAGGCCATTCTTACACCATGATGCCTCGTGATATTTGGCAGTCAAAACCCCTGGGATAGATGCAGGGCCTATTGCCTTCCCATCAGCAAATTTGCAAAGCCCTACAACTGTCGGAAGACCCGGCACTCGGTAGTGACGGTACAGCCATGGCACTCGTTTTACACGGCTCGCACGTATAGGTGTGTGTGTGTGTGTGTGTGTGTGTGTGTGTGTGTGTGTGTGTGTGTGTGTGTGTGTGTGTGTGTGTGTGTGTGTGTGTGTGTGTGTGTGTGTGTGTGTGTGTGTGTGTGTGTGTGTGTGTGTGTGTGTGTGTGTGTGTGTGTGTGTGTGTGTGTGTGTGTGTGTGTGTGTGTGTGTGTGTGTGTGTGTGTGTGTGTGTGTGTGTGTGTGTGTGTGTGTGTGTGTGTGTGTGTGTGTGTGTGTGTGTGTGTGTGTGTGTGTGTGTGTGTGTGTGTGTGTGTGTGTGTGTGTGTGTGTGTGTGTGTGTGTGTGTGTGTGTGTGTGTGTGTGTGTGTGTGTGTGTGTGTGTGTGTGTGTGTGTGTGTGTGTGTGTGTGTGTGTGTGTGTGTGTGTGTGTGTGTGTGTGTGTGTGTGTGTGTGTGTGTGTGTGTGTGTGTGTGTGTGTGTGTGTGTGTGTGTGTGTGTGTGTGTGTGTGTGTGTGTGTGTGTGTGTGTGTGTGTGTGTGTGTGTGTGTGTGTGTGTGTGTGTGTGTGTGTGTGTGTGTGTGTGTGTGTGTGTGTGTGTGTGTGTGTGTGTGTGTGTGTGTGTGTGTGTGTGTGTGTGTGTGTGTGTGTGTGTGTGTGTGTGTGTGTGTGTGTGTGTGTGTGTGTGTGTGTGTGTGTGTGTGTGTGTGTGTGTGTGTGTGTGTGTGTGTGTGTGTGTGTGTGTGTGTGTGTGTGTGTGTGTGTGTGTGTGTGTGTGTGTGTGTGTGTGTGTGTGTGTGTGTGTGTGTGTGTGTGTGTGTGTGTGTGTGTGTGTGTGTGTGTGTGTGTGTGTGTGTGTGTGTGTGTGTGTGTGTGTGTGTGTGTGTGTGTGTGTGTGTGTGTGTGTGTGTGTGTGTGTGTGTGTGTGTGTGTGTGTGTGTGTGTGTGTGTGTGTGTGTGTGTGTGTGTGTGTGTGTGTGTGTGTGTGTGTGTGTGTGTGTGTGTGTGTGTGTGTGTGTGTGTGTGTGTGTGTGTGTGTGTGTGTGTGTGTGTGTGTGTGTGTGTGTGTGTGTGTGTGTGTGTGTGTGTGTGTGTGTGTGTGTGTGTGTGTGTGTGTGTGTGTGTGTGTGTGTGTGTGTGTGTGTGTGTGTGTGTGTGTGTGTGTGTGTGTGTGTGTGTGTGTGTGTGTGTGTGTGTGTGTGTGTGTGTGTGTGTGTGTGTGTGTGTGTGTGTGTGTGTGTGTGTGTGTGTGTGTGTGTGTGTGTGTGTGTGTGTGTGTGTGTGTGTGTGTGTGTGTGTGTGTGTGTGTGTGTGTGTGTGTGTGTGTGTGTGTGTGTGTGTGTGTGTGTGTGTGTGTGTGTGTGTGTGTGTGTGTGTGTGTGTGTGTGTGTGTGTGTGTGTGTGTGTGTGTGTGTGTGTGTGTGTGTGTGTGTGTGTGTGTGTGTGTGTGGAGGGGAATTTTCCCCTCATGCCCCCCCCCCCTCTGGATCCGCCAGTGGTAAAAAGCAGACAACCCCAATTTTACCTCTTCTGTCGCTTTCAAACATTGTTGTAGCTAAGTTCATGCTGAGTCTGCTATTGACTAGTTGGAAAGGCTACACATTTTGAGACCTCTATATTCATAGCACCCAAGGGCGCCACCTCCTTCCGAAAGTGTGGGGGGGGGGAGGAGGCATTCTGAAGTCGATTCTTTCCATGCAACGCCCATAGGCGTAATGTTAAAATCCGAAAATGTTGGGGGGGGGGGCACGCCTCCCCCCCCCTCTGTGGCGGAGCCCCTGATAGCACCTGGATACTTAGGCATGGTGCAAAATGGGTGTCAGATTTAAAATTGGTACCTGAAATTACTTGAGTCTGGAGTCTGGACTCTGGATATGACCTGAGGCCAAAGTAGCCATCTCAAGCTACACTGGCGGATCCAGCCTCCCAATATGGGGGAGGCTAATTTCACTGGGGCCTTCCGGGCCACAGGGGCCTCCATATGACCTAAAAAGTACCTCCATTTTTCCCTTTGCGGACTTGGGTTATTTTTCGCTATGCTATTCTTACGTGTAAGGACGATATTTGCCTCCAAATATCTCATTTTGTTCTCATTTTACATGCTATTTTATATACAAATTAGTTATTCGCTTATACCTTTTGACTAAATAAAGCTAGAAGGGCACGGTAAACGTCATTTTGTTGTTATCATCAAGACATGTTGAATGCTGTGCAGCATGACTTCTTTCTGACATTTGATGACTTTGACCTAAGGTCAAGGTCACGGCGCAAGGTCACCTTTCCAAATTTCACCTACACGGCGATGTTATAGAGCTTTGAACTTGTCTTGAAGATAGGAATGCATTGGTATTCACCCGCGCACTGCAGGGGTTTTGCGCCGAACACGAACTGCAGGGGTTTGCGCCGAACACGAACTGCAGGGGTTTGCGCCGAACACGAACTGCAGGGGGGTTGATTTCCGCCCCCCCCCCCCCCCTGAGATCTCGAAAACTACGCAACGTAGTGACAAGCGGAAACGGCGTTTGATAGCTTGATACAAGTTCTATCGAAAGTATTTCAGTATTTTTTTAGGTCAGGTCCAAATTGAGGTCACCAGAAGTCATCAAAGGCCAAATTTTCCAGTTTTTTTTTTCTCTCCTGTTTTAGGACTTCGCTCCAGAAATTCCCATATATCTCGAAAAACTATGCTAGCTAGAAACAAACGGAAAAAGCTATCGCCAGCCATTGAAATTTGCAATCGAGAAGGTGTCCTCAAATTTGATCTCAGGTCAATATTTGAGGCTCCAGAGGTCAAACAAGTTTTTTTTGTTGTTGCAAAACCGTGTTTCGCTAATAACTTTGTATCTAATAAAGATAACGGGAAACTGTATACGCCATTGTGTTTACCTTTTCAGGGCGCATCGAATTATATACATGGTGACTGTGTTAGGTCAACTTCAAAATTTGTGTTATGTGTGTTAGGTCAACTTCAATTTCAAATGTGTTAGGTCAACTTCAAAATTCGAAGACCTCAGGTCTTCGGGTCACGTGACCTTGACCTGAGGTCAAGACCCAAGTAGGCGAGACAAACACATTGCTGTCTGTTTTACTTCTCTATCTTCATTATGTCGCGAATTATTGACAAAAAAAGTGATGGCAACCTCGGATGCCTCAAATGACCCCATCGGGGTCACTGAACAAAACTTACACTTGGATCATCAATAATATCCTATAATAACATGATCCAGAAGTAATTGGACTAATATCATGCATAACCTTGAAATAGGAAGTATTTGAATATTTCCCCATCTACTTATGGGGAGGTCACGAAATTGACCTGACCTTAGGTCACCGATATCAAAATTCCAAGATAAACGAATTATAAGTACTTATGCCCTCATGACACCCTGTTAGTTTCAAACTGATCGGTGAGAAGCTGGCTTTGGCAAAACTGCAAACGTTTTTTTGGAGGTGGGGTCACTTGACCTGGTCTGATGACCTGACCTGAGATGACCCGAGGTTCATTTTTTTCCAAAGTGTGCGCAATTCATGGCGATACAGGTGTGCCAAAACTCGGCGGCGCTGTGCGCCCCAGTTTTTTTCTCTATCTGCGAAAAACCTGAGTGGAATCAACCACCCTGCAGTGCGCGGGTTAAAATAATTGCGCGATCGTTGACGATTATACAGCAAACAGTCGTGTTCGGGCTTTCTTTACACCGAGAAGGAAGTTATTAAGTCACTATTCGACATTCAAATTCAAATGAATTTAAAAGTTGCCATTGACGATCAGGCGTTATTTAAGCACAATCGAATTCCTCGCAACAAGACAAGTGTTAAGATATATAACATCGCCACATAGGCCACAATTGGAAACCTAACCTTGAACCTTGACATTAACCTTAGGTGAAGGTCACCAAATGTTTGAAAGAGGTCATACTGCATATCATTCAACGCGTCTTGACGAAAATAACAAAATGGTGTCCATTTTACCTGTATATCTTTATTCAGTCAAAAGTTATTGGGGAATAACATCTGTCACAAAAAGAACATAAAATGACAAAAATTAGCATATTGGAAGACAAATAACCATCAATTTTATTTTTCCTGTTTGAAGAACACTTCTTTACACTTAAGAATAAAGTCAAAATAGGAAATACATTTGGCTTGGGTACCCAAAAAAAGATTCAAAATTAATCAAAACATACTAACTTCGAAATTTAAGGCCAAAGCATCAAATTTCAGAAAGAGGTCATGCTGTAGGGCATTCAACTCGTCTCGATGAGAACAGCAAAATGACGTTTACCGTACCATTCTAGTTTTATTCAGTCAAAAGTTATTAGCGAATATCATATCTTTTAATATAAAATAGCATGTAAAATTACAAATTTTGAGATATTTGGAGGCAAATATCCCTCAATTTTATTACTTAATTGACACGTCCATACACGTAAGAAAAGCATAGCGAAAAATTAGAAACACTTTGAGAAAAGGTATCCCACAAAGTTGTACAATTTCGAAAACGTACTAAATTTGGAAATTTGCGAAAATGAAAAAAATAAACATCACCATGTTATAAAACAGCTCATTGCCATTCACATATAATACATCTATATTGCTTCATAAATTCTCCGCCATATGGACTGACAGATTTACCTGCACCGTGACCTTATAAAAATGCCCGAGGCAATATCTCCTGAACCACTGCTTGCATTGTAATACAGCTTTCACAGCTCACTTTAGCACCCCAGGGTACCCCAATATACCAATTTTGGCCATAATCGGTGACATGACAGTGTCATTTTGTACTTTGTTTTTTTGTCGAGTTGTCGTGGAATGCCCCAGCTACAGAAAGAAGAACATTGGGATTTTGTAACTGAACCTAATTACCCTACTTAATACTAGTAGACGTATTCCACATTAGGTACCTATGTAAGGAAATTAACTCACGCGCTCCTCTGCCACCCAGCAGGCAGCAGGAGACCAAAGGCTGCGTCGCTGCGTGTAAAATTATAACTTCATTGGTTGTGAATCACTCCAAAATAGCGTCAGCCGCGCCACTTTCCCTATCCCTACTGCTACCAAAATACTACCAAATATAGGAAACACGAATGAGGCAAAAAAAAAACATATTTCTTTCGCAAGAAGTTATTTTTTCCGCAGGCAGTACCCAATATAATCGCCAGTTTCAGCGGATTATGGGGGTGGGGCTAATTTCTATTACCGCCCCTGTCGAGCTTGGAATGTAGGGGGGGGGGGGAATTTGCAGGCTTTGGCCATTGCCCCCCCCCCCCCCCTTTATTTTTAGCCCTGCAAAAATAAAATAAAAAATAGGATATTTAGCCCTGCAAAATATCCCATGGCCGTGGTGGAAAGGGGTGCAACCACCTATACGGACAGTACGGAATGTCCGTACCGTTTTTGACGGGCGCCGAAGGCCCCCCCCCCCCGACCATTTTGTTTTGCAATTAGCACCGCCAACAGGACAGGCACCAGTGGCGTACAGAGTATACAGTTATTCAGGGCATGACCTGGTCTTTTGGACCCGAGGCGCCCATGCAAAGCTGGCGCCCCTCCGATCAGTGACGGCGCCTCTCCAGCCCGTGGCGGCGCCTCTCCAGCCCGTGGCGGCGCCTCTCCAGCCCGTGGCGGCGCCCCTCCGTCCCGTGACGGCGCCCCTCCGGCCAGTGACGGTGCCCCTCCGGTTAGTGACGGCACCTTTCCGACTGGTGACGGCACCCCCTCCGGCCAGTGACGGCGCCCCTCCGCCCAGTGACGGCGCCCCTTGGGCTAGTGACGGCGCCCCCTCCGGTCCGTAATGGCGCCCCTCCGGCGAGTGACGGCAACCCTCCGGCCAGTGACGGCGCCCCTCCAGCTAGTGACGGCGCCCCTTCGACCAGTGACAGCGCCCCTCCGGCCAGTGATGGCGCCCCTCCGACCAGTGACCACGCCCCTCCGGCGAGTGACGGCGCCCGGCGCAGTCATGCAAAAATATGGCGCATTTATCTTGTATTGCTTTCAATATTTGTGCTGTTTTCGCATAACCCCTGGACCATTGGCATCACCAGACATTTGTAAACGCCTCGCCCGTGGGGGGGGGGGGGGGGGAAACCCTCCTAGCGTTTCGCCCCTAATTGAGCTAGAGCTTCAATTAAAAAACAAGCGTGTTGCTTGTCACGAGAGGAATCCATTGACACACGATTTTAAAGTCCTAGGTCATTAGGTGACCTCTGAGGGCATGTCAATGACCCAAAAGTCACCCAAATTGTAAATGCGTATAAATTGAACTTAATCGAGCTAGAATCGCGAATGAGCATATCATTATGCTAAGTAGGTGCCAAATTTGAAATCAGCGTCACAAAATGTCCTAGAAACTGGCAAATTCCAAAAAGGTCATGTCAGGTCATTTGAGGTCGGTGACCTCGGTTGACCTGTGGGGTGCATGACCCCAGTGGAACATATAATTATGTAAAATGGATCCCATATTTGAAATCAGCGTCACAAAATGCCCTAGAAACTTCCAGAAGCCAAACAAGTAATATGAGGTCATCGGAGGTCACAATCTCAATGGAAACCACAACTGTCACCTGTAAACACCTGTGCATATGCTCCTGAACAACAAACACTCGGAAACTGCACAAGTTACAAGGATCAATGCTACGGGACGCCAGTTGCGCCTGACATGACCTTGAAAACAGGTCATAGGTCACGGTTATGTGACCTACAAGTTCAGGTTTTTCAGAATATGTGTCAAATTGTTAAAAAGTAGGGTACTGAAAGTGTCATCGCAATCAGTTGATATTTACGTGAGTTATTCCCGAAAAACCGATGGGGGCGGCTTCCACCCCCCGCACTGGCGAGGGTTAAGTTCGAGAGAAAATCTTTCTGGCAGACGTTCGCGTCCGAAGAAACTACTTTTACTTGGAAAAAATAAATCATATTTTGCCCCCGAACATGCAGGTTTGGTGTCGAGACGAGCCTTCGATTTCATCAACCTGCCCCATTTTTCCGAACCTTAAATATTGATATGTATCGATGTCAAGATTTAGTCCCAGGTTCCGGGAGCACGTTGCCCCGTTTGCCCCCCCCCCCCCCCCCCCCCCCCCCCTCCTTGGCGACACCTATGCGCCACTGAAAAATGTAACGCAGAACAATCGGCATAACCAGATCAGGCACGTAGCCAAGGGGAGGGCGGCGGGGCGCCCCCCCCCCCCCCCCCCCCCCCTAGAGGCCAAGAGGGCCCTTTTCGGCGCGCGCAGCGCGCCGAAAAGGGCCGTCGAGACCGCGCGAAGCGCGGTATCATAGGCTCTTTACTACACGAAGCGTGGTCTTTAGAGAGTTTAGCGGACTTCAGAGGCTATTTAGGGCCACCAGGGCCCTCTGAAAGACCGGAGGGCCCCTTGGACGTTCAAAAGAGCCCTGTGCATGTCAGAGGGGCCCCTGGCAAGACCGAAAGGGCCCCTGAGCGGGTCAGAGGGCCCCCTGAGCACGTCGAATGGGCCCCCTGAACACGTCGAATGGGCCCCTAGCCAGCACAGGTGGGCCTCTGGGCAGGTTGAGAGGCCCCTGAGCATGTCGACAGGGCGACAAAGCGGCCAGCGCAGTCCTTTGCCAGGTAATAAGGGCCCCTGAGCAGGTTGGAGGGCCCCTGGACAGACCAGAGGGCCCCTGAGAAGTTAAGAGGGCCCCTGTGCAGGTCAGAGGGGCCCTGACCAGACCGAAAGGGCCCCTAGGTGGGTCAGAAGGGCCCCTGAACATGTCGAATGAGCCCCTAGCCAGGACGGAGGGGCCCAGGGCAGGTCGGAGGGCCCTCGGAGCATGTCGCAAGGCGACAAAGCAGCCAGCGCAGTCCCTTGCTAGGTCGGAAGGGCCCCTAATAAGGTTAAAGGGTCCCTGGAGAGACCAGAGGGCCCCTGGAAAGTTAAAAGAGCCCCTGCGCAGATCGGAGGGGCCCCTTATCAGACGGAAAGGACCCCTGGGCGGGTAAGAAGAGCCCTGAACATGCCGAAATGGCCCCTGGCCAGCACGGAGGGGCTCCAGGGCAGGTCGGAGGGTCCCTTGAGCATGTCGGCAAGGGCGACAAAGCGGCCAGCGCAGTCCTTTGCCAGGTCATAAGGGCCCCTGAGCAGGTTGGAGGGCCCCTGGACAGACCAGAGGGCCCCTGGGAAGTTAAGAGGGCCCCTGTGCAGATCAGAGGGGCCCTGACCAGACCGAAAGGGCCCCTAGGTGGGTCAGAAGGGCCCCTGAACATGCCGAATGAGCCCCTAGCCAGCACGGAGGGGCCCAGGGCAGGTCGGAGGGCCATCGGAGCATGTCGCAAGGCGACAAAGCAGCCAGCGCAGTCCCTTGCTAGGTCGGAAGGGCCCCTAATAAGGTTAAAGGGCCCTGGAGAGACCAGAGGGCCCCTGGAAAGTTAAAAGAGCCCCTGCGCAGATCGGCGGGGCCCCTTATCAGACCGAAAGGACCCCTGGGCGGGTAAGAAGGGCCCCTGAACATGCCGAAGTGGCCCCTGGCCAGCACGGAGGGGCTCCAGGGCAGGTCGGAGGGCCCCTTGAGCATGTCGGCAAGGGCGACAAAGCAGCCAGCGCAGGCCGACCAGAAGAGTCGCTGGGCCGATCGGAGGGGCTCCTGGCTAGACCGAAAGGGTCCCTGGGCCGGTCGGAAGGCCCTTGAACATGCCAGATGAGTTCCTAGCCAGACTGGAAGGGCCCCTGGGCAGGTCGGAGGGGCCCCTGAGCAGGGGCGGCGGATTGCGGGGGCAGGGTACCCAAAATTCCCCCCAGTCGAAAATCCTGGGGGCAAAGGGTAGTTTTGCCCCCCCCCCCAGATTTTAGCTTGCCCAATCTGGGGCAACATGACCCTTCCCCTCCCCAGGATTTTCATTTGAGGGGGATTTTGGGTACCCTGCGCCCTGCAATCCGCCGCCCCTGCCCCTGAGCATGTCGGCAGGGCGACATAGCAGCCAGTACAGTCCCTGGCCAGGTCGGAAGGACCTCTGAACAGGCCGAATGGGCCCCTTGACACACAAGAGGGGCTTCTTGGAAGGTCAGAGGAGTCTCTGGTGAGACCGGAAGAGTCAAAGCACGTAGAGATCGCAGATGAAGATTAAATACAAAGAGGACTTACTCCACAATACAAATATTAAAACCGAAGCTTTCGCGTATATTGTAACACCCTTCGTCAGGGTGCTACAATATACCCGAAAGATCCGATTTAATTTTTTCCTGTAGAGTAGAGTTATTTTTTCCTGTAGTACTCTTTGTATTATATATATATCACCCACTCCACATCATGCCCTTTCGCTTCGCGGATCCCAGATGAGTCCCTGAACAGGTCGGAAAGGCGTAGAAAAGGTCAGAGGGGCCCCTAGACGATCTGAAGGGACCTTGGGCCCTTCAACAGTAAGAATACAGTTGTACAGGGAATCAAACTCAAAATTTTCGCGCCGCTCCGCGGCGCAATTTAACTACAAATTCAATTATATGCGGGTTAGGAAAAAAATCGGTCAGTTTCTCGGCTCATTTATGTGTTATGTTGCTACTTTCCTATATTATTGGGGAAAATAGTTCATTTTAGCACCTTTTCCCCACACTTTTTAACGCACAATATAGCAATTTTAGAGGTCCGCACCATACGCAATGCGACGCATTGATGAGAAAGCAGCCCAGGGCATAATACTCAAAATTTTCGCGCCGCTCCGCGGCGCAATTTCTTTAAGAGTTCCAGGTCTTGATTAAAAAAAAATCAGTTGGTATAGCTGATTCCAAATTCGTGTCGCTGGTTCCAAAGTTGATGTGGCAGTTTGCTAACTCCAGCTCCTAAACGTTGGTATGGCCCATGCCATACCTGCCATACTGCATTTTCCAGCCTTGTAACGTGCCTTTTCATGCGTTTTTTTTTTTGGGGGGGGGGCCTTTCAACGCTTGGGAAGGGACCCTGTCAACGCTCGGGAAGGGGCCCTTTCGAGGCGCCGCCCCCCCCCCCCCTGGACGAAATCCTGGCTACGTGCCTGAACCAGATTGTTCTGTTCTTTTAGAGACGCCTCTTACAGGGACAAGGGGTTAATTAAGACCCCTTTTGGGTCATTTTTTGTTGTTGAAACGGTTCATTGTGTTAAGCGAGGGAAATTTGATGGAGTAAAAGGTACTCAAAGACAAGAAAGGCTCAAATCCGCAAACAAATATTGCATAAGAGGAGTTCTCTCAAAGATAAAAAAGTTGGGCACAAAATGAGGTATAAGGTGGGCAAAGAAAACGGATACGCTTCGCCCCACCATTTTTCGTTTTTCGTCATCGCTGAAAAACCTTGCAGGTGTGCAAACCATAGGCATAGGAACGGAGGAGGGGCAGGGGTGGTGTAAGAGGGGGCAGGTGGAACAGCTGCCCCCCAATCAAGAAGTTTGGGAGAAAATATATGGTTTCCCCCCCATAAAAAGAGTTAAAAAATATATATAACAAAATTGAAGAGAAAAAAAAACGAAGACAAAAATAATGACACAAATAGTGGACATATTTCGAATCAGTACCCCAAAAATGTCAAAAATGAAAAAATAGAGTCTACTTCAACTGCAAATTTACCGAAGCTGGGAACATAAAGCAAGGCAATGCCTCTCAGAGCACATAGCAGCAGGCACGTAGCCAAAGGAGGGGGGGGGGCTGGAGGCCAGGGGGGGGGGCGCTTTCGGCCATCAGCACAGAGGGACCCCTGGGAAGGTCGGCAGGGCGACAAGCAGCCAGCGCAGTCCCTTGCCAGGTCGTAAGGGCCCCGGAGCAGGTCATAGGAGCCCTGGGTGGGTCGGCAGGGCCCCTGAACATGCCGAATGGGCCCCTAGTCAGCACGGAGGGGCCCAGGGCAGGTCGGAAGGCCCTCTGAGCATGTCGGCAAGGTGACAAAGCAGCCAGCACAGTCCCTTGCCAGGTCGGAAGGGCCCCTTAGAAGGCTGGAGGGCCCCTGGATAGACCAGAGGGCACCTGGCAAGTTCATAGGGCGTAGGGATTCAGCAGGGGTTCAGCAGGGATCGACGGCTCTTCAGATCGGGCTGAATTTCACAGAGCATATAGGGAAAGTCGTCCCCTTTCCCAAAAAATATGTGAAGACACTGGTCATCCCATAGAACGGCCACAAATGTCAAAAAACTGTACGCCGTCAGGGCATAATCGACGAACATATATAAACATCGTCGTTAGCGCTAATCTACTCAGTAAAACTGATCATAATGCATATCATTCGAAAACGCTAAATTTTCCACAGATCATAAACCCAACATAATGCACCTGGGGCCCTAGGGGCCCAACTAGGGCCGTTTCATATTTTGTCTTAGTTAAAGGTTTATTTCCCTATAAAACGCTAGGAACCCAGTCATGTTGCATACCATTCGAAAGCGCTCAATTTTACAAAGCTAATTCAATCATCAGAATGCAGCTGCGGGC
Source organism: Chirona hameri (assembly GCA_036785665.1). Classification (NCBI taxonomy): domain Eukaryota; kingdom Metazoa; phylum Arthropoda; class Thecostraca; order Balanomorpha; family Balanidae; genus Chirona; species Chirona hameri. Next base: position 66,364 of record JAXIVJ010001533.1, read on the forward strand.
CCCAGGGGCCTGCTAGGGTCGTTCCTATTGTTTGGCCCTATGGGGCAGTCCCTACGATTTCCTTCAAATTTACTCTATCGACTCCTCAGACCAAGAAAATAAATCTGTCTGAAGAAATATACCTGTTCATTTAAAATTAGGGCCGCTAGGGCCAATTAAGACCCCCTTATAAGGTAAAGGGACCTTTGCCTAGAAAAAAAACAGTTAGGAAACCAAGTCAAGTTGCATATCATTCGAAATCGTTGAATTTTCTAAAGCTAATGCAATCATTATAATGCAGCTGGGAGCCCTAGGAGCCCAGCTAGGGCCGTTCCTACTTGTTGGCCCTATGGGGTGGCCCCTACGATTTCCTTCACATTTACACTATCGACTCCTCAGACCAAGAAAACAAATCTGGCTGAAGAAATATACCTGGTTATTCAAAATCGTAGAACGATAAGAAACATGTTTTTTACATGTTTTTCAGAGTTCGAAGATTTCCACCGGGCCGTCGCTCGGAAAGTGGGAGGAGCTTGTTTGTGTGTGTGTGCGCGTGCGTGCGTGCGTGCGTGCGTGCGTGCGTGCGTGCGTGCGTGCGTGCGTGCGTGCGTGCGTGCGTGCGTGCGGGCGTGCGTGCGGGCGTGCGTGCGGGCGTGCGTGCGTGCGTGCGTGCGTGCGTGCGTGCGTGCGTGCGTGCGTGCGTGTGCGTGTGTGTGTGTGTGTGTGTGTGTGTGTGTGTGTGTGTGTGTGTGTGTGTGTGTGTGTGTGTGTGTGTGTGTGTGTGTGTGTGTGTGTGTGTGTGTGTGTGTGTGTGTGTGTGTGTGTGTGTGTGTGTGTGTGTGTGTGTCTGTCCAATGGAGTATATTCGCACGTGGAGCCCAAACGGCCGGGCTGATTTCAACGCTGGTGGCACCAGTCGATGTGGCAAAACGGGGCACATATGTTGATACCATTTGCAGGTCAATCGATGGCACGTGGCACGTTCCAAGTACCAAAACGTGGGCGCCATAATTTTTTATTTGTTCGACTCCTCAGGTCACAAGGTTAGTGACACAGACTTGCTACTCGCAGGTCACGTGCGCGATACAGCGGCCCAAACTCTATTAATGGCCGCCGATCCTGAGGGGGTCGAAATCTTAAGGACAGAACACTTCTTATTCATAAGGACAGAATACTTTACCACCATGTGCGTAGGGTAGCATGGTGCAAGACGCCCAATTAGATACATTTTTCTGAAAATCTCATTTCCTATTTGACGGAGGCGGCGAGTGATAGCATTTTCACATAGTTCGGAGATTTGCCTTATATTCTGCATCGCCTAATTCTACCTTCTTCAGTTAACAAGTTTGTAGGCGACGATTTTTGAGGAGCCTGCAAAAGGGGCGTCTTGCCCCACTCCCTGGGCAAGACGCCCCCTGTCGATGGGGCAAAAGGCCTCCCGAGGCATTTTACCCCAATTAAGACTAGAACCTCAGTTCCGAGTTCAACCCAACTTCTTATCTGCTTGAAATCATAAAACTAAGAATTTCGACCTTGAGAATATCAACTTCCTCACCATCGAAACAGTCAAAACCTCGTATCAACCTTTGTTTATTCAGAAACGGAGTTAAAAATAACTTTGTTTATTCAGAAAAGGAGTGAAAACGACTTTGTTTATTCAGAAAAGGAATACAAACAAGCAATCGCATACCAGCGCTGAGTAGTAGCTACTGCAGTAGCTACTGCAGTAGCTACTTCAGTACAGAGCACTTCCTCGTGTCAGGGTTACTGCCTTTGGCTACTCACGGCAGTGGTCGCAGACGTACGCTGTCTGAGTGTTGTTTGCATCAGTGCATGGAACACATGCCCCCATCCTATGCATTCCCCACGGAACACATGCCCATCCTCTGCATTCCCCACACTGAATCCTCTGCTCACAGGATAAGTCGAAGCGCATAGAGCATGTCAGGCATGTCGTGATGTTGTCTGTTTCGGGCACTGCAGCTTATTTCTCTTCGGCTTTGTTTTGGTGCTTTGTGTTTTCTTGACATGACTTACAAGTAGCTTCTCTTTGCATGGAGACGAAGTTAAAACGGCAGACTTTTCCGTTTTACGGGTGCGTTTTCTTTTGACTGCCTTCGGTGGTGGTGACGGCTCTTCGAGCAGCGTCTTTGCAGACGTGTTCCTGCTGCTCGCATCACTGGAGCCAGCCTCGTCCACCGAGCCAGCTCCTCCGCTGGAGCCAGCCCCGTCCACCGCGCCGGCTCCTCCGCTGGAGCCAGCCCCGTCCACCGCGCCAGCTCCTCCGCTGGAGCCAGCCTCGTCCACCGAGCCAGCTCCTCCGCTGGAGCCAGCCTCGTCCACCGAGCCAGCTCCTCCGCTGGAGCCAGCCTCGTCCACCGAGCCAGCTCCTCCGCTGGAGCCTGCCTCGTCCACCGAGCCGGCTTCTCCGCTGGAGCCAGCCTCGTCCACTGAGCCAGCTCCTCCGCTGGAGCCTGCCTCGTCCACCGAGCCAGCTCCTCCGCTGGAGCCTGCCTCGTCCACCGAGCCGGCTTCTCCGCTGGAGCCAGCCTCGTCCACTGAGCCAGCTCCTCCGCTGGGGCCAGCCTCGTCCACTGAGCCAGCTCCTCCGCTGGGGCCAGCCTCGTCCACTGAGCCAGCTCCTCCGCTGGGGCCAGCCTCGTCCACTGAGCCAGCTCTTCCGCTGGGGCCAGCCTCGTCCACCGAGCCAGCTCCTCCGCTGGAGCCAGCCTCGTCCACCGAGCCGGCTTCTCCGCTGGAGCCAGCCTCGTCCACTGAGCCAGCTCCTCCGCTGGGGCCAGCGCCGTCCGAACTGTTCCTACATCCGCTGGGCTCTGCTTCATCCGTCAGCAGCGATGGCGCGAAGTCTTTCTCCGTGAAGATGTTTTCGTCGAATGGCCAAAGACCGGTCACTTCGAAGCCCTTGATGGCTTTGTCGAGTGTTGCTATCCGGTTAAACGCTTTGCCGATCAGCTGCCCAATCTCGTAGATGGTGACGCCTCTGCCTCCGCTCGTCCGCAGGTAGTTATCTGCTGCCACGTTGTAGCCGGCCTTGAAGGACTTGAAGACGGTTACCAAGAAAACAAATCTGGCTGCAGAAATATACCTGGTCATTTAAGATTAGGGTGCCTAGGGCCGATTAGGACCCCCTTATAAGGTAAAGGGGCCTTTGTAAAAAAAAAACGTTAGGAAACCCAGTCAAATTACATATCATTCCAAAGCTCTCAATTTTCCAAAGCTAATACAATTATCGGAATGCAGCTGAGAGCTATATGGGGCTGAACTAGGGCCGTGCCTATTGTTTGGCCCTACGGGGCAGCCCCTACGATTTCCTTCAAATTTACTCTATCAACTCCCCAGACCAAGAAAACAAATCTGGCTGAATGTATATATACCTGGTCATTTAAGATTAGGGCCCCCTAGGTCCGATTAGGACCCCCTTTAAGGTAACCTTTGCCCCCCCCAAAAAAAACGTTAGGAAACCCAGTCAAGTTGCATATCATTCGTAAGTACTTAATTTCCCAAAGCTAATGCAATCATCAGAATGTCGCTGGGATTCCTAGGGGCCCAACTAGGGCCGTTCCTATTGTTTGGCCCTATGGGGCGGCCCCTACGATTTCCTTCAATTTTACACTATCGACTCCTCAGACCAAGAAAACAAATCTGGCTGAAGAAATATATCTGGTCATTTAAGATTAGGGCTCCCAGGTGCATTCAGATGATTGCATTAGCTTTGCGAAATTTTCGAGTGATATGCAACTTGACTGGTTTTCCTAACGTTTTTTTGGGGGCAAATGCCCCTTTACCTTATAAGGGGGACCTAATCGGCCATAGAGACCCTAATCTTAAATGACCAGGTATATTTCTTCAGCCAGATTTGTTTTCTGGGTCTGAGTAGTCGATAGCGTAAATTTGTAGGAAATCGTAGGGGCCGCCGCTGGGATTCCTAGGGGCCCAACTAGGGCCGTTCCTATTTTTTTTTGGCCCTATGGGGCGGCCCTACGATTTCCTTCAATTTTACACTATCGACTCCTCAGACCAAGAAAACAAATCTGGCTGAAAAAAATATATCTGGTCATTTAAGATTAGGGCTCCCAGGTGCATTCAAATGATTGCATTAGCTTTGCGAAATTTTCGAGTGATATGCAACTTGACTGGTTTTCCTAACGTTTTTTGGGGGCAAAGGCCCCTTTACCTTATAAGGGGGACTTAATCGGCCCTAGAGACCCTAATCTTAAATGACCAGGTATATTTCTTCAGCCAGATTTGTTTTCTGGGTCTGAGTAGTCGATAGCGTAAATTTGTAGGAAATCATAGGGGCCGCCCCATAGGACCAAAAAATAGGAACGGCCCTAGCTGGCCCCTAGGGCTCCCAGCTACATTATAATGATTGCATTAGCTTTGGAAAATTGAGCGCTTTCGAATGATATGCAACTTGACTGGGTTTCCTAACGTTTTTTTTTGGAGCAAAGGCTCCTTTAGCTTATAAGTTTTTTTTTTACAAGTTTTTTTTTCTTCCTAATCGGCCCTAGGGGCCCTAATCTTAAATCACCAGGTATATTTCTTCAGCCAAATTTATTTTCTTGGTCCGAGGAGTCGATAGAATAAATTTGAAGGAAATTGTAGGGGCCGCCCGATATGGCCAACAAATAGGAAAAGCCCTAGTTGGGCATCTAGGGCTCCCAGCTGCATTCTGATGATTGCATTAGCTTTGGACGATTAAGAGCTTTCGAATGATATGCAATTTGATTGGGTGTCCTAACGTTTTTTTTTTACAAAGGCTCCTTTACCTTATAAGGGGTCCTAATCGGCCCTAGGGACCCTAGTCTTAAATGACCAGGTATATTTCTTTAGCCAGATTTGTTGTCTTGGTCTGAGGAGTCGATAGTGTAAATTTGAAGGAAATCTTAGGGTCCGCCCGATGGGGCCAAAAAATAGCATCGGCCCTAGTTGGGCCCCTGGGACTCACAGCTGCATTATGATGATTGCAATAGCTTTGGGAAATTAAGTACTTTCGAATGATATCTAACTTGACTGGGTTCCCTAACGTTTTTTTTTTTTGGGGGGGGGGGGGGGTAAACGCCCCTTTACCTTATAAGGGGTCCTAATCGGCCCTAGGGGGCCATAATCTTAAATGACCAGGTATATGTCTTCAGTCAGATATGTTTTCCTTTTCTGAGGAGTCGATAGAGCAAATTTGAAGGAAATCGTAGGGCCGCCCCATAGGGCCAAACAAAAATATGAACGGCCCTAGTTCAGCCCCTATGGCTCCCAGCTGCATTCCGATGATTGCATTAGCTTTGGAAAAATTGAGAGCTTTCGAATGATATGCAGCTTGACTGGGTTTCCTAACGTGTTTTGGGACATGGGCCCCTTTACCTTATAAGGGGGTCCTAATTAGCCCTATGGGTCCTAATCTTAAATGACCAGGCATATTTCTTCAGCCAGATTTGTTTTCTTTGTCTGAGGAGTCGGTAGTGTAAATTTGAAGGAAATCGTAGGGGCTGCCTCTTAGGGCCAAAAAATAGGAACGACCCTAGTTGGGCCCCTAGGACTCCCAGCGGCATTCTGATGATTGCATTAGCTTTGGGAAATGAAATGCTTTCGCATGATATGCAACTTGACTGGCTTTCCTAACGTTTTTGGGGGCAAAAGCTCATTTACCTTATAAGGGGGTCCTAATCGGCCCTAGGGGCCCTAATCTAATCTTAAATGACCAGGTATATTTCTTCAGCCAGATTTGTTGTCTTGGTCTGAGGAGTCGATAGTGTAAATTTGAAGGAAATCGAAGGGGCCGCCCAATAGGGCCAGAAAGTAGGAACGGCCCTAGTTGGGCCCTAGGGCTCCCAGCTGCATTATAATGATTGCATTAGCTTTGGAAAATTAAGTGCTTTCGAATGGTATGCAACACGACTGGGTTCCTAGCGTTGTATAGGGAAAAACCCTTGAACTAAGACAAAATATGAAACGGCCCTTGCTAGGGCCCTAGGGCCCCAGGTGCACTATGTTGGGTTGATTATCTGTGGCAAATCTAGCGCTTTCGAATGGTATGCATTATGATCAGTTTTATCGTGTAGATTAGCGCTAACGACGCTGTTTATATATGTTCGTCGATTATGCCCTGAGGGTATACCGTTTTTTTTAAATTTGTGGCCGTTCTATGGGATGACCAGTGTTTTCACATATATTTTGGGGGAAAGGCGACGACTTTCCCTACATGATCTATGAAATTCAGCCCGATCTGAGGGGCCGTCGATCCCTGCTGAGCCCCTGCTGAATCCCTACTGAATCCTTGCTTACTTCCGCTACATTAACTTGGTTTGATTGGTGTTGAATAAGCCTATGTGCTTTTAAAATGACCTTTACTGATGTGACCCTCCACTTTTCAACACCATGACCAGGTATATCTTGTGAAAATAATGTTTGTCAGCCTCAAAAGTTGAATGTTGTAATAATCCTGATTTGTAACCCATTTTGTTTAGGTCTATTATAATGTATGCTCTTTTTCCAGCGCAGGATCATTGGTATGCTTTCAGACACAAAACATTTATAATATTGTCACATTCTTCATTCAGTGTCAATTTCACCAACATATTTATACTCAAATTTTAACACATTTGGCCAATGTAAATGTGCATTGTAATATGTGACCTGTTCTTTATCCAGAACTACGCCCAATTTGAAAACTGAAATATGCTACACCCATTCTTGCTTTGCTCATTTTTTTATGTAAGCACCTAGATTGTCATTTTGTGTGTCTGAAATTGAAAAAGGATACCTGTGTGAGTGTGTGTCAATAAGTAGTGTTGTTCTTTAGTGTTTATGACCATTGACCTGTATCCCGTCATTTGTGTTGGTACTGTGTCCTTTCCCTTTAATATTGTTGTTGCATCTATAACATTGATTTTGTTTAAAGTTGGGGGGGCTGAATGACAAGTTGGGGGGGGGGGGGGGCTGAGCCACAAGTTGAGGGGGCTGAAGCCCCCTCAACTGAATATGATCCTACGCCCCTGTAATGTCCCTATATTAGCGATTCTGGGCCACCTATTCTCGGAATTGGTCTTAATGTGATCACTGAGTATTTTTGGGTGAGAGATTTCGTTATTTTGATATGTGGTTGGCTTCAATCAGGTGAGATGACACAAAGTCATGTTGGCCTAGATGTGGCTCACTGGCAACTTAGAGGCCATGCCAATGTTGTTTGTTTGTCCAATATTTTATAACGTTTAAAATGCAATTTTTGATGCTTGATTACTTTGATACTTTGATCTGCTTTCAGTGGCATATTTATTAATATTGTAGCTAACCATGCATTTCATTCATGCTTATTGATTTTCCTACATCCATCTTACCTCAAGGTATTGACAGTTTTGTCCTATTGCTGTTCTTGCAATGTTCTCAAATATAAATGTTCTAGCGAAGTATATTTGTAGGATAACAATCATATAACCTATTTCATAAGTTGAAAATTTATCTTGCTGTGACCAAGCTGTGACTCAAATTGACCTGGCTGCTAGCACGCCGTGACCTCTGAACTAGGTCAGCTACCGTGACCGGAGCAGTGGCCAAGAAATTATCATGTTCTGCATCTCTACTAAGAACGTGTTGTGTGATAATTGCTGCGCATCATTGTTTTAATTCAGGTTTGCTGATTTTTGTATTATTATTTTTTGTTTCATTTTTTCAAAATTATATAGTCTCCCGTAACCCGTTCCAAGCCGTTAATTTCCCAAAAAATGTGCTCCATTTCCATCCATTCCCGTCCCATTCCCATTCCCATACGGGATTCCGGCTCCATGAAGGGCTATATACCAAACACAAGATGCGTTTCAGTGGCGGTCGGTTATTATAGAGTTCAGTGCGGTCGGTTCAAATAACGAAAACGATGCGCGGTAGAAATACTAATGACGTATGCGAAACGTCACAAGATTTGCCCCTTTAAAATAGCTCCCAATAGCTCCAACGGTTTTTGCGTTGAAACTCAGCAACTAGGTCGTTTTGGAAAGGAAAAATTTCAGATTTGGAGATTTCTCAGTGCTACCGACAATCTGGCTATCTCAGTTAAAAACTAATCTTAAAGGTTCACTATTCCCTTTAAGCCCAATACTTGGATAAAAGTAAAGATTAATTCCGAAGGGATAATATTAATTCCGAAGGGATAATATTAATTCCGAAGTGATAAGATTAATTCCGAAGGGATTTTGATTCCGACCGAGGTTTGTTTTCGGTAACAACTCAAGTGCGCCAAATGCGCCAGATTCGTGTCATGTAGTTGACAGGAACCACAATGTATAAGTGCATTGCCGCCTCATCCAATTGTTGAAATAGCGTCAGATGACGGTTGGTCAGATGCAGTTAACTGGAACAAACACTTCCATAATCCATATATGTAGTGGTGCGTAAAAATCGTAAACAGTTTTTAGATTCTTATGAAAAATGAAATAAATGATTACTTTTTTGTATTTGCTTTTTGTAAAACTTGGGTAAGTTTTTAAGACGATTACAAATCATAAGTAGTCCTTAGGACTTGTTTAAGCCGGTTTTTGCGATATCATCCGATACAGGCAGTGTCCCTTTAAACGGAGGAAAGTTTTGACTTATGAGCAATGGCAAATGATGCTGTGTTGTCTTCATAGCGATATAATGATACTTTTCCTTTTTGACATTTGAGGTTTAATTTAATTCAAGGAACACAAAACTCATATACGTTTGTGTGTGCGTATTAACTTGCCAAGACAATGTTGTGCCAGGCTACATGGTGCTTTCCGTACAAAGCGATGGCATCAAACACCCAAGTTATGGCATCGTATATTTGCATGGACGCAAAGTCAGGTGATTTTCCAATGCACTTGGTGGAGCTCATCTTCGCATGGCGCTGATGTCTCTCCGTGAAGGTCATAAATACCCAAACATTTCCCAGATAAGACACAGCTGAATCAGCTCTCGCCGAACAGCAAAGCACGGTGAGATCACAAAAGCGATAGAAGAGACGCGAGGTGGCTGTCCCCAGCCGAAGATTGCCAGCCGACATGAGGTACTCCATGATCGGGAGCAGAACGACATCGACCCGCATTGAGAGGAAGAGCAGGAGAAAAAGCAGAGCTAGAGTAGACAAGTACGAGTCTGACTGCCTGTCTAAGCATGCTACATGCTAAACGTGCGAGTCCTAACTGCTGCTGGAGCGGAGGAGAGGCGGATAGGTTGTGAGGAGAGAGCGGAGGATATGTTGTCAGGAGGGAGTCTGGATGATACCGGGATGACACGTGCTGGTGGAGTCGGGCCGCAGGCAGATGCTGCTGATTCTCGTCTAGCCCGTCATCATGGCCATGAACTCTGCCGAGAAACAGGTCATACGTTAATTATGAGATAATGATCAGGTCAACCAAATTACGTTAAACAAATACCTTACCGTGACCAGTGCCTTACTGTAATTAATTACACCAATTCCCGCTGTTAAATTTGGATCGATGTCAAGGCCATAAACTTAACACTGGCATGTCTATAACCTTCAAAGATGTCTTAAATTCCAACTCCACTGCATCACCTCCAAATCTCCAAACACTTCCGATTGCCCAACAGCAGCCCTCCAGACATCAAGACATTGTTCCTCACTCACCATCAAAGTCGACGGTACCGGAGCCGTCCTCGTCGATTTCTTCGATGATTCCGACGAGCTCCTCTCCGGTGAGACGCTGATCGAGCTCCTGCAGGATCTCCTTCAGGGTGCTGGTGGTGATATAGCCGTTACCTGCAGAGACACATGGGAGGACCGCTCAGTCAGGTAGCAGTCTGGACCGCCGAGGATGCACCCACAAAGGCATGCGCACCACATGCAGCCACTCTTATACACAACACTGAGCTATTGCCTACGTGCATTTGCATGCAGGAACGGTATTAATATGCTTAGCTTCAATAGAGTTACAAAATATGGATAATTTTTTTTAGCAATGCATATGTTGCAAAAGATTACTGATTTGGTTTAATTGCTAAAGGAAATAGTTCACCTTGGATTTTTTCTCCCAAACACGATTTGATTATATTTTGAATACAATTTCTTTTTATATTGTCAAAAATGGCCTTATATCGCGCCGGTTCAGGACAGAAGGCCGTACATTATTATTGCTTATCAAACTATATGCATACTCTCTGAGTCAGAGTCCTGACGTCACGCGAATTTAAAAAAAATGGTTCAGCCAATCAGATTCGAAAGTAGTCGCGTAAGGATAGACTCGCATTAGAGATGTGCCAACCGGCGGCCGTCGGTTCGCTTGCTAGCACCAGCTGCAACCTGATTGGCTGATGGTATAGCCTCTGCCCGGGCTAGATCCAGCACCACATTCTTTCGCCAGCACCGCATTCCTTCGCCAAAAAATCAAGTATATTCGGCTGGAGAGTCTGTTCAGTCAAGAAAACCTGCAGATATGGGTTTTCGAACACTGGCTACACAACTGCTATCTCAGTTTAAAACTAATGTTGAAGGTGAACTATTTCCTTGAATATGTTAACTGACGATGGAGGACGAGAGCAAGCCACCGTACCTTCCTTGTCGTACAGACGGAATGCTTCCTTCAGCTCCTTCAGCATGGCCTCCTCGTCCTCCTCAATGAGGAACTTGGCGGACAGCTGCAGGAACTCGGAGAACTCGATCTGGCCGGAACCTGTGATGCCGGGGAGGTCAGATCAGGTCAGGTCATGGCAATGAAATGTTGTTCGAAGAACTTGGTATTGCGCTATCAACTTGGCCATGGGGTTCACTGATAACTAGAAAACAGACATCAAAACGTGCCAAGCGGCTCGAAGAGTAAAAAGTTATTCGATCGCGTCACTTGAGAATCAAGCTTCGATAAAAACAAACTACAAACTTGTCTCATGTCCGTGCGATGTCACGCCCCAAATTGAAAAGTTGTGAATAAAATTAATTGATTAGTCGAGCCGGTTTTATTTACAACGCAGTGACTTTGCGAAAAACATGGGCCGGCAGGTGGTGTTTCTCTCTCAACACACGGCTGGTGTTTTCGTGAATGAGCGCCAATCCGACATGTTTGCTGATCAAACATCGTCAATGGCCCAGATACTACGGCCTAAAAATACCCGCAGATAAGCATAGGTACGTCGCGCGGAAATCCCAAAGCCGACGTTTCACAGTACGGCAGCGAAAACGGTATCACGACTTGCAATTGAACTGTATGTGTATTACCCTACGTAGCACAGGTTCGCAGCAGGTTTATTTCACTAACCGTCTTCATCGATTTCCTCGATGATCGACTTTAATGAGGAGGAGGAGACCTTGATGCCCATCATGCGGAGGATGTCGTTGACCGTCTCCGGAGAGATGTAGCCCTTCTTGTCGCGGTCGAAGCTGTCGAACGCCCGGCGCAGGACGACAATCTGCTCCTTCTCCAGACCAGTCTCCTCCTGCGGCATATCCAGTGACGCCCAGTCAGACAATTCTGCTCCGTACCACTCCTCTCCACAGTCACCCAGTCACTCATTAGTGCACAGTCACGCCCAGTCAGTCACCCAGTCAGTCACCCAGTCACACCCAATCACAGCCCAGTCACTCATTAGTGCACAGTCACGCCCAGCCAGTCACCCAGTCAGTCACCCAGTCAGACAATTCTGCTCCGTACCACTCCCCTCCACAGTCACCCAGTCACTCATTAGTGCACAGTCACGCCCAGTCAGTCACCCAGTCACACCCAATCACAGCCCAGTCACTCATTAGTGCACAGTCACGCCCAGCCAGTCACCCAGTCAGTCACCCAGTCAGACAATTCTGCTCCGTACCACTCCCCTCCACAGTCACCCAGTCACTCATTAGTGCACAGTCACGCCCAGTCAGTCACCCAGTCAGTCACCCAGTCACACCCAATCACAGCCCAGTCACTCATTAGTGCACAGTCACGCCCAGCCAGTCACCCAGTCAGTCACCCAGTCAGACAATTCTGCTCCGTACCACTCCCCTCCACAGTCACCCAGTCACTCATTAGTGCACAGTCACGCCCAGTCAGTCACCCAGTCAGTCACCCAGTCAGACAATTCTGCTCCGTACCACTCCCCTCCACAGTCACCCAGTCACTCATTAGTGCACAGTCACGCCCAGTCAGTCACCCAGTCAGTCACCCAGTCACACCCAATCACAGCCCAGTCACTCATTAGTGCACAGTCACGCCCAGCCAGTCACCCAGTCAGTCACCCAGTCAGACAATTCTGCTCCGTACCACTCCCCTCCACAGTCACCCAGTCACTCATTAGTGCACAGTCACGCCCAGTCAGTCACCCAGCTACACACAGCCAGTCATTGGCAACGACGAATATACATTAGACAAGACACTGAATGCTGGATAAAGAACAGCCGGTTCGCTTAAAGGAAATAGTTCACCTTCAACATGGGGTTTTTAACTGAAATAGCAGTTTTGTAGCCCGTGTTGAGAAATCCCTATCTGCAACTGCTCTTGTCTGAAAAGACTTTCCAGCCGAAGATATTTGACTTTTTGGCGAAGAAATGCGGCGCATATATGATATACCGTACCATCTGAAAGTGCCAGCACTGCATGGAGCATGCGCAGACCAATAACGCACACCATAAACTTAATAATTTACGACCTTCTGTCCTGAATTGGCGCGATGTAGGACCATTTTTTAAAAGAAAAAAAGAAACTGTATTACAAAATATAATAAAATCCTGTTCTGATAAATTTTCCGAAGGTGAACTATTTCCTTTAAGTATTATATTTGTAATGTTCTGCTATATTTTGTAAACTATATCACAGCATTACGAATTAACTTCGTGTGAATAAAAAATGATATTTTTTATCACAGAACAATAATCTGAACTAGCCATACCTAACACTAAAAAATAAAAGGTTATCTCCACCGGCAGTATCTCGATATCTCAATAATATGTCTATTGCATTCTGTTTTTAATCACCGTCTATCTGGCATTTGATGTTTAATTATATACAATATAACTCCAACTATTCATCTATTCTTACACAGAGTTTCTAAAAACCTGCGATATAAGAACTGTTTGCCTCTTGTAAGCCATTTGATAACAAGGAAAAATATCAGACAATTTCCAAACGTACCTCCATGTAGGCAAGGTAGATTGAGATTTTAAGTTTAAGTTGATGGACTGAGTTCAAGTTTAGACAGTGTCTATTCGGATGTCCATATCTTGATTCGTTTTATAATTGGTCTTGATTAACTGCTGATCTTCATAGTATGAATTGATCTAAATTTACACTTTGCAGTTATGATAGCTTAGGCTACTACAAAGTACGAGGGCACTAAGCAAATAAACATGTGTGCATGGGGGTGCGCAAGTGTGGTAGCTACTTCAAGTTCAACTTCTAGCTTTACTGGCTGTAGTCAATATCAACACAGAATATCAGGGCATGACTTGAGTTTACAAGACTGATTGGTATGAAGATGATAGCGTTGTGATGGTCCTGTATTTAGCTAGCCGGTTCTTGAATTGATTGGTACTTGCTGCTGATACTATCTCTTCTGGGAGTGTATCCCATGTCGAGACAACTTCGTTGGATAACAAAAATAGATCTGACTTGAAGTTTGGCTCTCCTCCAGGGGCGGTTCTTCATGTAGGCAAGGTAGGCAAAGCCTACCCAGTTCGGTAGCCTTCTTCCGATACCGATAGTTATCTTCGCTTCTTTTAATTTCATTTTTTTCCTTATTGATTAATATGGTTTTCTGCAATCGGTATGGAGCATATCGGTATGGAGCCTACCTTGGAGCAAATTTTCCATAATTTCCAAGAAAATTTCCTTCGAAACCATAAATTAAACGCAAATATAAGAAAAACCTTGCCCAAACTTGCCTACCTCGTCCTACTAGATTATCGACCAGCCTGTGTAGAAGAGTGCGTTCGGAAGGGTCATTCTCCCACGCATTTCGCGAAATCTTTTGCGCTTGGCCGTTCGGAGAGCACGAAACAAGAGATTTCGCGCGGGATTTTGCGAAATAACGTGGAATCGCCGAAGCATGTCACGGCGGTGTTTTCAAAGATGGCGGCCCACATTGAGGAGATGGGGCAAGTGTAGAATCACCGATATAGATGGAAATATGTGATTTGCATAATTGGTAACTGTGTTATAATATGTGGCATGCTTCCAGATGCATATCATGTCTACTTGTGGACCTATTAATAATTAATTGTATATTTAATTGCTTATAGTGGTGGTAATGACAATGGCCAATGGTGATGTTTTTTTATTCTTGATTTGTTGTGTCACCTGTGATCAACAGTAGTCTCTCTAAAAATAATTGCTGCCAACCAAAGATAATTGTTATGAAATGATTGTTTAGATACCTACATCACGCACATACGGCGAACCCGGCGATTTTTTTCGCGAAATTCCTACCGAACGACCATGATAAATTTCGCGAAATATTTCGCGAAATTTTGTGCCTTCCGAACGCATCCGAAATCTGTTGCGGTCCTGCAGTATGCAATTTCTGTAAGGTAGGCAAATCGACTAGAAAATCGAAAAGATCACACCTTTTTAAGCGCAATAACTTCATAGAATAAATATACTGCAATACCGATTATTATTTTAGGCTCGCAGTAGCTTGCCACATAGGGGTTCAATTATTATTTCTTTTAAAAACGAAAATTCAAATACTATTCCAACGACGATGATGGCGTCATCTAGGTACTCATTTTAAGAACTGCAGCGCCACCTATAATCGTCTCGCGGTTTTGTGACGCCCACAAGCTTTAATACTGCTTTCAGTTTTGTTCCGTGACGTTCTTCGTATTGCTCCAATGCTCATAGTGCGAGCTAGCGCCAAAAGCGAGGCAAGGTCTTGCATCAACTAGCGGATATTTTGTTTTTGTATTTGCGTCCCGCCCTAGCCTGGCCTGGCCCTGAACTGGACGATGCTCACTCACTCTTTGCCAATCCACGAGTGTTATTGCCTTCTTGTGTAGGTATCAGGTATGGCAATACAATTCAGGGACGTAGCCAAGGGGGGGTCACGGGGGCCATGGCCCCCCGGTCAAATAACATATGACTGAGGAGATATTTGTTTACCATCCACGTACCCTCCCCCCACCCCCCCCCCCCCCCACCCCCTGATAAAAATCCTGGCTACGTGCCTGATACAATAATTAACCTGTTGGGTACTTTGCATGACAATGCTGCCTTGCTTCCTAGTCTGAAGGGACCAGCCCTGCTCCCTGCTCTCCCCCTGCTCCCCCAGCCCCCAGCCCCCAGCCCCCTGCTCCCTGCCCCTGCTCTCCTCACCTTCAGTCTCAAATGGTGTGACTTGACTTTATGACTGTATGTATTGATATTTCAGTTACAGGCCTTTTTCAAATAAAATCTACGTAACCTACAAAGTCTACATGATTACAAAATAAATACTTAATCACACAATCACGCGGTTTCCGGAGCCGCGGTCCGGTAATTTCGTTAATTTGGCAGCTCTAATGGCCTCCTATCCACGCTCCGAAAGGCTCGCGTTCTGGACTGACTGGTGGGTTTGGCCAAGATACCTCCCCCGCCAAGCTGCCACATTAGCTCTAGGCTGTCAGTCGGCGCGCATGCGCAATAATCAGTTTTCGCACTCAATTCGCCTTACAACTAGCCGCACCCATTGTGTATTCCGTTGCGCGGCGAGGGTACTTAGTGTTTCAAAACTCTAAAACCATGATATTTAAGTTGTTTTGACTTCGAATAATCAACAGGAAGAGCATTAGGCTGGTATCATTACATATCTATAATCTACCTCTTGATTTCCTGCCATGCTGCTACTATCAAATCTGGGACGGTCTTAAAACCCGGACATAGTATATTCCTGAAGATAAATCACGAGAATCGCCGCGCCATAAACGCCTTTGTTTATTTGCTACCCATATTGCAAAATACTGATGCCAAATGCTATGGACGTCACCCCGGGAGTCGTTTCTCCCTCGTTGGTAAACCTTATTAGTAAGGAATCTTGATGATAAGATGCGTTGTATCATCACCTTCTGATCAAACTAACAGTTGATGGACAGGATTTGTTCAGGAGTTGTCACACCAGATATGTCTCACCTGGCAGGTGACCTAACCACGAGTTTCCTTTTTTGAAGAAAGTGGCAGAAGTCATAGAAGGGTGAAGGAACTTTACCAGCATTCACATTGCATGTCTCGGTCTTAAAGGGACACTCCCCACCTTCCCAAAAGTTGTCAAATGTACGCCGCTTGTGGTGCAAAATATGAAGTAATTGCTGCCGAACACGATTATGACATTTGTTTCTCGCAAACAGTGCTCAATTTCATACAAAGTTAAGTTTTAATATTTGGGTTGATGACGTCCATATTGAGCTCTAGAGAGCTATACAGAAATCCTTTACGCTGCCAAAGTATGGCACAATTATTTCGAGACAATTCTGGCACTTTGAATACAAAACAAACCAATTACCAAACCATTTGAAACACGCAAATATCTTCAAGTCTAACATTAAAACAAGTCGACTATCATCACCATTTGGTAAAGAGAGGTGACGTCATCGGCTTTAGACCCCTATTCAAATACACGTGGGATTTATTCGTTACAATTGTCAAGACCAAGCTCGAATTTCTTTTTTATTAGACCTATGTGGTTGTTTTAACTGTTACCCTACTTAATTCAATGCAAATCCAACAACATGGCTATCTCAACTCAAAACTAATGTTAAGGTGGGAGTGTCCCTTTAAAGGAAATAGTTCACCTTCGGAAAATTTATCAGAACAGGATTTTATTATATTTTTTTTAATACAGTTTCTTTTTTCTTTTCAAAAATGGTCCTACATCGCGCCAATTCAGGACAGAAGGTCGTAAATTATTAAGTTTATGGTGTGCGTTATTGGGTCTGCGCATGCTCCATGCAGTGCTGGCACTTTCAGATGGTACGGTATATCATATATGCGCCGCATTTCTTCGCCAAGAAGTCAAATATCTTCGGCTGGAGAGTCTTTTCAGACAAGAACAGTTGCAGATAGGGATTTCTCAACACGGGCTACAAACACTGTTATTTCAGTTAAAAACCCCATGTTGAAGGTGTAACTATTTCCTTTAAAGGGAATAGTGCACCTGGGAACAAGTATGGTGGAATTATGGAAAAGAGTGTCCTAGTTACGGTTCTGGCATTCGTTTTTGCGAAAAAAGTACCATTTGTTATAATTTGAAAAATATTGATATTACTACGTGTGACGTCACAACAATCTTGCGTCACCAAAATGAATTGTGACGTCATACCGGCAAAAGTATATCCTTAAATCAGATTATGTAAATATCACTACTACAACAAATAACAACCTCGTTCGCTGGGCAATTTGTGATAATTTGAAGAACAAAATATTCATATTTTTACATGCGTGAAATGTGAATGTTTCTACTATGGCGTTGCATGAGTGGAGTTGGAGTGGCATTGCGTGAACCTGAAGTCACACCCATAAATGTGCATGTGCATAATATATTTGCTAAGCCGTATAATAAACATATTTGCTATACCTATAAATGTGTTTGTGTAAATACATATGTGGATGTGCTTCTAATGCAGAGAACATTGCAGTTACAGGTACGAACCACCCATCAAAAGATGTGCCTTTTCAAGACCAAGTGTCGGCATTATTTTCAATTGGAAATCCAATGGAAATTGACAAAGTTATGGCCAATAATATTTCTGGCTCATCATGAACTTATTGTGAGGCACCATCAAACCAAAACAACATTGTCAAAATTAAAATCGACATATTGTAGGTACCACGACCAGCCACCCATCAAAACATGCGTATTGTCACGACTCACGAAGCATCTTTTGGTAATTTTCAATTGGAAATCGGTTCAAAATTGACGAAATTATTTTACTTAAAACCTAGTCACCTGATGTTCCAGATTTGTCGTGTTTGCCTTGGACCACAATACGGCGACAGCGCAATCTAGACGATCAGCTTTCGTGAAACGGATTTTGGAACCAATGGCTACGTCAGACGAGGAACGAGCCTTCCTTGCAATTCTGTTACCAAACACATGATGCGTTTTGGTGGCGGTCCGGTTATTATAGAGTTCAGTGCGGTAGGTTCAAATAGCGAAAACGAAGTGCGGTAGAAATACTAATGACGTATGCGAACCGTCACGAGATTTGTCCCTTTAAAATAGCTCCCAATAGCTCCAACGGTTTTTACGTTGAAACTCAGCAACTAGGTCGTTTTGGAAGGAAAAATTTCAGATTTGGAGATTTCTCAGTAATACCGACAATCTGGCTATCTCAGTTAAAAACTAATGTTAAAGGTTCACTATTCCCTTTAACAGATAAATGGATGTTCTTAAGAACATCAGACATAGCCAGTGAGAGCACCGCTCTACTCAGGGCCGTGGGAACTATGTTCAAGTTGGGGGGGGGGGGGGGGGGGGGGGGGCGCGCGGAGGCATTCTGAAGTCGATTCTTTCCACGCAACGCCCATAGGTGTAATGTTAAAATAAAAAATATGTGGGGGGGGGCGGCGGGCTGCCCCCTACCCCCCCCCCCCTTTCCTGTTCCTACGCCTATGGCTTTACTGCACTACCATCACTGCCATCCATCATCACCCCACTACCATCACCACATCACCACATCACCACATCACCACATCACCACATCACCACATCACCACATCATACATCATCACATCTCAACACATCATCACATCATCACATCATCACATCTCATCACACATCACATCATCACATCATCCATCATCACATCATCACATCATCACATCATCACTTCATCACATCATCACATCATCACATCATCACATCATCACATCATCACAATCATCACATCATCACATCATCACATCATCACCACATCACCACATACCAGAGGCAACAACGTATCGGAATCGGCTATCTCACCACATCACCACATCACCACATCACCGCATCACCACATCACCACATCACCACATCACCACACCACCACATCATCACTCAGATCAGCATCAACGTCTTCACATCAAACCACATAGCCACGTTCGCTTCTCCTGTATCCCTTCCACAACCTCACCCCGCCCCCTGCATGTTTACCGCGTACTGCTCGTCCGACAGCTCTTCCGACATGATGACTTCGATGAGGTGAGACGCGCGGTGCTCGTGCGAGGGGCGTCCGGCAGCACCGTCCAGCAGCGACTGCCACCTCCTGGAGCCGGGTCACCCGCCCTCCAGGCGCGGCACGCCCCGGCCCCCGCCCGCGCCGCCCGAGCCGCCCGCGCCGCCCGCGCCGCCCGCGCCGCCCCGCGCGGTTATTTCCGGCTCGTGTCCCATCAAGCGTGTCGTCGATTCCAGTCGCTTGCTCGGCTGGCTCGGCTGAAACTGGAGAGTGCCTGGCCCGGGGCTCGGACCCAAATGGCCTCGGGCGAGAGGAGCGGCCTGCGAGCCGGAGCGGCCCGTGCCGGTGGCCGGTGCCAGGGGTCAGAGTTCAGACACTGCCTGTGGGGCGGTTTGAGAAGGGGGAGCAGCTGCCTGGGGCATGTGTAACGCAGTAAAGAAGACAAGAGCGGATGGCTTTAAAGTTATGATGTAATTTGATAGCTCTAAATATAGGGTACCTACATCTAGGTGTGCTGTGGAAGTACTTATGACATTGTTTTCCTATGCCTTACCAAGTGATAGGTATGTAAGAAGCTGACCTATGCCTTAACAAGTGATAGGTATGTAAGAAGCTGACCTATGCCTTACCAAGTGATAGGTATGTAAGAAGCTGACCTATGCCTTACCAAGTGATTGGTATGTAAGAAGCTGACCTATGCCTTACCAAGTGATAGGTATGTAAGAAGCTGACCTATGCCTTACCAAGTGATAGGTATGTAAGAAGCTGACCTATGCCTTACCAAGTGATAGGTATGTAAGAAGCTGACCTATGCCTTACCAAGTGATAGGTATGTAAGAAGCTGACCTATGCCTTACCAAGTGATAGGTATGTAAGAAGCTGACCTATGCCTTACCAAGTGATAGGTATGTAAGCAGCTGACTTATGTGTTAACAAAGGACTTCAGTCTACGAGTATGATTTAAGTGCTCATTAGATGTTTTCTAAGTCATTTGACTTCGCCCTGATCTCAAAGGAATCGGCCACTTGATGAGAGATGTTCGTCTATCGAAAAGTATAATAGCTAGGGTGTCAGGTTTCGGCTATGTACACAACGGTCCTCTTTGATGATCAATGCACAGAAAAGCGGCGTTTGCATGGTACATTGTAGTGGTAACTGGTAACTGGTATGTGTGGTATATTGTGGTGGTATGGATGATAGATAAATGGCTGGTTTGGTTACCAGGCTATGTCACACAGAGGTCAGGTGGATTACAAATTTAGCCTGGACGAGTATATTGAGCGAGTAGCGGTGAGAAAGACAAACAAAACTCCAGTTTAATATGCAAATTGTATGACCTTTCCTCGAAAATAAAATGAAAAAGTTCCAAATTAGACTTTATTCAAACATAAGTAAAACTATATTTAAACATAAAACATGACGAAAGTCTAATTTGGAACTTTTTTATTTTAATTTCGAGGAAAGGTCATACAATTTGCATATTAATCTGTCTACATGTTCCTCGCACAAGCACTGAGAAACCTAAGTACTAAAAAAAAACTCCAGTTTCATGAAACAAAACATAGAGTTTGTTTATGGTATTACATGAATCGTTTTGTGTTTGTTTCTATGACGAAGTCGCACAAACACAAAACAGGCAGATTAAAGTTTCATAGTTAATGTTTAGCTTTCTAAAGTTTGTTAAACTTACACCGATTGTCATCAAATAAGGCATTTTATCAAGGCGACAACATACATTTGGAGCATGTTCATTTTATGTAACCCATTAAATGAATCACCCGTTAGTAGTATTTTGATTTAAAGTCGTGAATTTCAACCGTGTCAGTATCAGTTACCTATCAACACCGAGCTGTTCCCTGACCTATGCATCTGTACAAATTATATATATATTAGCACCATCCGCGGCACTTTAAATCATAGAAAGGGTACGGCTGATATTGCAAATACCTATAGCCAATGTGTTGTCAATAAATAAATAAAACTGAAATAGGGGCACCCTCAAAATATAGTGGACCAAATCCGTTGAGTTTTCAGATTTGGGTATAGGTAGGGGCATCACTGCAATTGATGACCTCCCCTTGTCTTCTTAAAACAATGTAGAAAAAAACTTCCCAAAAAGTTATAGGAGGGTCTGGTATTTCACAAAGTTATTGCTGACAAATTTGAAAACGCTTTTGGAAAACTGTTTAATCCAAGCAGAAGCACCATTGCTACATGAAACTCTAATAAAAGTACAATCGCCGTGGCCAAGACTGGGAGGGTTTCATTTAAAATTATGCAAGATATACCATAGATAATTGGATCGAATCTTATCAATTTAAGCATATGATTTGGGATCTGAAGTTTACGAAGATCATGGGTACGATTTAAAATATAGACGGCCTTTCCACATGCAACTGTGTCCAATTACTAATAACGGCTGTATTATGTTGCAGATAAATGTCACTCATACATCAGACTGCTGAAGTGAAGTGTACCTAACACACAATAACCTATATTTTTGCGTGTTTTCATAAGGAAACATTTGTCACACAACTTCCTGGCTCACAAATTTATCGCGACAATATCTCAAGGCAGTCATGCGCGAGAGAGAGGTGACACTAGGTGTGAGTTGGAGGTGATTTATGGTGGGCGTATGCTGACAGACGCCTCTGACAGCACCCTCCCTACTATCCTGAGATGCACGGTGGAGTGCGGGCCGCTGACCCCCCCCCCCCCCCTCTCTACTATCCTGAGATGCACGGTGGAGTGCGGGCCGCTGACCCCCCCCCCCCCCCCCTCTCTACTATCCTGAGATGCACGGTGGAGTGCGGGCCGCTGACGGCTTCACCCCCCCCCCCCCCTCTCTACTATCCTGAGATGCACGGTGGAGTGCGGGCCGCTGACCCCCCCCCCCCCCTCTCTACTATCCTGAGATGCACGGTGGAGTGCGGGCCGCTGACCCCCCCCCCCTCTCTACTATCCTGAGATGCACGGTGGAGTGCGGGCCGCTGACCCCCCCCCCCTCTCTACTATCCTGAGATGCACGGTGGAGTGCGGGCCGCTGACCCCCCCCCCCCCCCCTCTCTCTACTATCCTGAGATGCACGGTGGAGTGCGGGCCGCTGACCCCCCCTCTCTCTACTATCCTGAGATGCACGGTGGAGTGCGGGCCGCTGACCCCCCCCCCCCCCCCCCCTCTCTACTATCCTGAGATGCACGGTGTAGTGCGGGCCGCTGACGGCTTGGCACCTTAGCGTCGGACCGTACGACGCTCAGACGTCAGGTGTGCACCCACCGCACTTCTCCAGCCAGCTATTTATGGCATGGCTGGTCAGGTGGTGACTGGCATGTTCGGTGCGTGGCTGGTGATTGGGTGGTGACTGGCATGTTCGGTGCGTGACTGGTGATTGGGTGGTGACTGACGCGTTCGGTGCGTGACTGGTCAGGTGGTGACTGACGCGTTCGGTGCGTGACTGGTGATTGGGTGGTGACTGACGCGTTCGGTGCGTGACTGGTGATTGGGTGGTGACTGACAAGTTCGGTGCGTGACTGGTGATTGGGTGGTGACTGACAAGTTCGGTGCGTGACTGGTGATTGGGTGGTGAGTGACGCGTTCGGTGCGTGACTGGTCAGGTGGTGACTGACGCGTTCGGTGCGTGGCTGGTGATTGGGTGGTGACTGACAAGTTCGGTGCGTGACTGGTGATTGGGTGGTGACTGACGCGTTCGGTGCGTGACTGGTGATTGGGTGGTGACTGACGCGTTCGGTGCGTGACTGGTCAGGTGGTGACTGACGCGTTCGGTGCGTGACTGGTCAGGTGGTGACTGACGCGTTCGGTGCGTGACTGGTGATTGGGTGGTGACTGACGCGTTCGGTGCGTGACTGGTCAGGTGGTGACTGACGCGTTCGGTGCGTGACTGGTGATTGGGTGGTGACTGACGCGTTCGGTGCGTGACTGGTGATTGGGTGGTGACTGACAAGTTCGGTGCGTGACTGGTGATTGGGTGGTGACTGACAAGTTCGGTGCGTGACTGGTGATTGGGTGGTGAGTGACGCGTTCGGTGCGTGACTGGTCAGGTGGTGACTGACGCGTTCGGTGCGTGGCTGGTGATTGGGTGGTGACTGACAAGTTCGGTGCGTGACTGGTGATTGGGTGGTGACTGACGCGTTCGGTGCGTGACTGGTGATTGGGTGGTGACTGACGCGTTCGGTGCGTGACTGGTCAGGTGGTGACTGACGCGTTCGGTGCGTGACTGGTCAGGTGGTGACTGACGCGTTCGGTGCGTGACTGGTGATTGGGTGGTGAGTGACGCGTTCGGTGCGTGACTGGTGATTGGGTGGTGAGTGACGCGTTCGGTGCGTGACTGGTGATTGGGTGGTGAGTGACGCGTTCGGTGCGTGACTGGTGATTGGGTGGTGAGTGACGCGTTCGGTGCGTGACTGGTCAGGTGGTGACTGACGCGTTCGGTGCGTGACTGGTCAGGTGGTGACTGACGCGTTCGGTGCGTGACTGGTGATTGGGTGGTGACTGACGCGTTCGGTGCGTGACTGGTCAGGTGGTGACTGACGCGTTCGGTGCGTGACTGGTGATTGGGTGGTGACTGACGCGTTCGGTGCGTGACTGGTCAGGTGGTGACTGACGCGTTCGGTGCGTGACTGGTGATTGGGTGGTGACTGACGCGTTCGGTGCGTGACTGGTCAGGTGGTGACTGACGCGTTCGGTGCGTGACTGGTCAGGTGGTGACTGACGCGTTCGGTGCGTGACTGGTCAGGTGGTGACTGACGCGTTCGGTGCGTGACTGGTCAGGTGGTGACTGACGCGTTCGGTGCGTGACTGGTGATTGGGTGGTGAGTGACGCGTTCGGTGCGTGACTGGTCAGGTGGTGACTGACGCGTTCGGTGCGTGACTGGTGATTGGGTGGTGAGTGACGCGTTCGGTGCGTGACTGGTCAGGTGGTGACTGACGCGTTCGGTGCGTGACTGGTGATTGGGTGGTGACTGACGCGTTCGGTGCGTGACTGGTCAGGTGGTGACTGACGCGTTCGGTGCGTGACTGGTGATTGGGTGGTGACTGACGCGTTCGGTGCGTGACTGGTCAGGTGGTGACTGACGCGTTCGGTGCGTGACTGGTGATTGGGTGGTGACTGACGCGTTCGGTGCGTGACTGGTGATTGGGTGGTGAGTGACGCGTTCGGTGCGTGACTGGTGATTGGGTGGTGACTGACGCGTTCGGTGCGTGGCTGGTGATTGGGTGGTGACTGACGCGTTCGGTGCGTGACTGGTCAGGTGGTGACTGACGCGTTCGGTGCGTGACTGGTCAGGTGGTGACTGACGCGTTCGGTGCGTGACTGGTGATTGGGTGGTGACTGACGCGTTCGGTGCGTGACTGGTGATTGGGTGGTGACTGACGCGTTCGGTGCGTGACTGGTCAGGTGGTGACTGACGCGTTCGGTGCGTGACTGGTCAGGTGGTGACTGACGCGTTCGGTGCGTGACTGGTGATTGGGTGGTGACTGACGCGTTCGGTGCGTGACTGGTGATTGGGTGGTGACTGACAAGTTCGGTGCGTGACTGGTGATTGGGTGGTGACTGACGCGTTCGGTGCGTGACTGGTGATTGGGTGGTGAGTGACGCGTTCGGTGCGTGACTGGTGATTGGGTGGTGACTGACGCGTTCGGTGCGTGGCTGGTGATTGGGTGGTGACTGACGCGTTCGGTGCGTGACTGGTGATTGGGTGGTGAGTGACGCGTTCGGTGCGTGACTGGTCAGGTGGTGACTGACGCGTTCGGTGCGTGACTGGTGATTGGGTGGTGAGTGACGCGTTCGGTGCGTGACTGGTGATTGGGTGGTGAGTGACGCGTTCGGTGCGTGACTGGTGATTGGGTGGTGACTGACGCGTTCGGTGCGTGACTGGTCAGGTGGTGACTGACGCGTTCGGTGCGTGGCTGGTGATTGGGTGGTGACTGACGCGTTCGGTGCGTGACTGGTGATTGGGTGGTGAGTGACGCGTTTGGTGCGTGACTGGTGATTGGGTGGTGAGTGACGCGTTCGGTGCGTGACTGGTGATTGGGTGGTGACTGACGCGTTCGGTGCGTGGCTGGTGATTGGGTGGTGACTGACAAGTTCGGTGCGTGACTGGTGATTGGGTGGTGACTGACGCGTTCGGTGCGTGACTGGTGATTGGGTGGTGACTGACGCGTTCGGTGCGTGGCTGGTGATTGGGTGGTGACTGACAAGTTCGGTGCGTGACTGGTGATTGGGTGGTGACTGACGCGTTCGGTGCGTGGCTGGTGATTGGGTGGTGACTGACGCGTTCGGTGCGTGACTGGTGATTGGGTGGTGACTGACGCGTTCGGTGCGTGGCTGGTGATTGGGTGGTGACTGACGCGTTCGGTGCGTGACTGGTCAGGTGGTGACTGACGCGTTCGGTGCGTGGCTGGTGATGGGCTGGTGCAAGGGCGGATCCAGAAAATATTCAAGGGGAGGTCATCAATTGCAGTGATGCCCCTACCTATACCCAAATCTGAAAACTCAACGGATTTGGTCCACTATATTTTGAGGGTGCCCCTATTTCAGTTTTTTTTTATTGACAACACATTGGCTATAGGTATTTGCAATATCAGTCGTACCCTTTCTATGATTTAAAGTGCCGCGGATGGTGCTAATATATATATAATTTGTACAGAAAAGGGCGGCCTCAGACAGCTGATGCAGAATTGACCAAGAGGGTAGTCGATGTTCGTGACCGGGGGGGGGGGGGGGGGGTAGCCGTTTTATTACAAGCAGTAAATGTTATGTATGCGATAGCAGTGTATCATATTGCTTGGTGTCTCGTGCGGACTTCACAAATGTGATTTAACTTACAAAAATAGGCAGGATTTTGCGAAGAATTTTTTTTAATAATTTATTTTAAAAAAAAAAATTAAATGTTAAAATGTTAAAATTTGTAAATTTGTAAATTTGTAAATTTGTAAATTTGTAAATAAACTTGAAGACAATTTGTCGCAAAGGCTGCCCTTAAAGGTCATAAGTCAGTCATTTTCGAAGATATCGACTTCAAATTTGGTACACATATTCACCGCACACGTCTCAATCACATATATTCCGTTTTTTATAGTCTGATTTGTTCTTGACAATTTTGTTTTAGAAAACAATTATTTGGATTTCTCAAAATTTTGAATAAAAAAAAACTCGAAAATCCGAGATAGCAGTTTGATAGCCAGGTCTATTGTCAGTAATTTGATTTAAGGCAATTGAGTTTATCTCAAACATCGTACCTTTGAAAGCGTTTTCCGCAAACCATTATTTTGCAACAAAAACCGAAGAACATAACGTCACTCTGACGTCATTCCCGGTTGACCTATCACAACCTCATAGTTTTCCTTTTGCCAACATGTGTATAATTGATGTGAGAGATGGTACTGCAAGTTTGGTGACGATACCGTGTTTGTGTAGGAGTTATTGCAAAATAACGGGAGGGGGGGGTGCAAAAAAATAGCCCCCCCCCCCCAGTAAGTCGCGGGTTAAATTAACTACAAAAGGTATTTAGGCAAAATGAACACCCATACAACATTATTGCGCCGCGAGGCGGCGGGAAAAAATAGAGGTTTTGAGCGGGGTGGATAACTAATTTTTGCTATTGGAACCAGGATGCAGGATCAAAACGAGGAAATATGTCTGGAGCAAAAGGTGGGTTCAAAAGACATGTTGCCCCTGCCTTCCCATGGCCAAAGGCGGGGCCATGGCTCCCATGTCCTCCCCCCCCCCCCTGCGGCCGCCAGTGTGTACAGTCTATATAAGATCCTTTTTACTGGAAAAGAACACTGATTTATTTGCGCCGCGTAGCGGCCCGGAATTTTTTGCTGATTTTGTTTTGGTCTGGATAACTAGGCCCTAAAAATAGAAAGGTTCTATAATCTATATATATCATCCCAAGGGCACCAATGCAGCCACTCAATGAGATTCTTCCACCGCAAAGATAGAAGGAATTTCGCCGCAGTGGCACAAAAATGTGATATTTTCGACTTTTTAATCACAAAATTATAACAGCCTGGTTGCAGTTGCTTACCAGTTTCAAATACAGTTCATGGATTTCCAGCCATGAACCACATAATAAAAAAGCCAAAATGGTGGGCCATATGGGTTCGTTCGCGACAAACAAAATATCATTCAACAAACATCGTGGCATCGAGGATTTAGCAGGACGCACGTATGCAATATGTGCCGCGAACCGGCGCGTTTTTTGTCTCTTAATTTTGCACCATTTCGCATAAAATAGGTGGGTTTTCAGCAATTTGGTGGGGCACCAGGGCATTGGTGCCCCGCCTTCCCCATCCTCCTGGATTCAAGAGGACACGGTGCCCGATGACCCCCCCCCCCCCCCCTGTTCCACCGCCTATATGGAAGTGGATCCCGAGTTCCGAGGGCTCTCAGGGCCCCCCGATTCCGATACGTTGTGGCCTCTGGTATAAAGTCACGTTGGTGTCCCTTCATAACCCAAGGGACGGGAAGCATGAAGGGACATTTTTTTTTGGCATAATTTAGCAATTCAAATTAAGCATCATTTCGCGAGAAAAAAGTTTTCCAGCGATAAATTTCTTGTGATTTCATGGCGGCACCAGACCATTGTTTCCCCCTCCTGAATTCAAGGAGGCACGGTGCCCCGGTGCCTTCCCTCGCCCCACAGTACCGCCTACCGGTACGGTGGTACCCCTGGTACACCGGCGCCGTCGTGGCCCTGGTACACCGGCGCGGTAGTGGCACTGGTACGCCGGCGCGGTGGTACCCCTGGTACACCGGCGTGGTGGTGCCGCTGGTGCACTGGCGCAGTGGTGCCCCTGGTACACCGGCGCGGTGGTGCCTCTGGTACCCGGCGCGGTGGATTGTTCATAGAAGTTTGGTACATATTCGCAAAAGATAGTGCATGAAACATTATGTGCCTTCATGGTAAATAACAATGCGTAGGCAGGCTAATTTTCGCTGGGTTCCATATGCTATTAAAATATTGGAATAAAAAAAATGGAATTACAAAATTGTGACTTGTGACTCCAAATTGTAATTACACAATTGCTATAACATAATCGAACCTGACCTAAACTTTACAGCAATTACGGCCACAGGGACCCACGTTTAGAACTCTCCGCTCGCATTCGCCTGCTGCGCTGCGACCTACGGGGGGGGGGGGGCTGTCTCCACCCCCGGACCCCCCCAGACCATCTCGTTACGAGCGAGTGCGAAGCGCTCCCTCGTCTTTCCGTGGTATATGGTAAAAATATGATTATGAGCGGCCCGGCCCGGCCCGCGACGACGCTTTTGAGAAGCTCATATCTCTGCAACCACACGTACGATTGACAAGCTGACTTCTTTGCTGAGCAGCCCCATCCCACCTACTCTGTTTGAGACCGGTGCCGACTCATGTGGGTGACTACCACTGCGCGCGGCGCGTGCCGCGTGAGGGGTGTTGAAAAGGGTTTTCTCGCAACAACTCCGCAACGGCTGAGCCGATTGTGTGCAAATTTGGTGTGTGGTTAGGGACCCCTCAGCCGCCAATTTTCCACAAGTCAGGGATGGGGTGCCTCTGCACGTGCGCACGTGCACACACCTATTTTATATCTCAGGAACGGCTGAACCGATTGCGTTCTAATTTGGTGTGTGGTTAGGGACCTCTCAGCCGTTGCCTTTCCACAAGTCAGGTGTGGAGTGACTGCACGTGCGCACGTGCACACCCCTATTATATATCTCAGGAATGGCTGAGCCGATTGTGTTCAAATTTGGTGTGTGGTGACTACCCCTCCGCCGCCGCCTACCCACAAGTCATGGGTGGGGTGCCTCTGCACGTGCGCACGTGCGCACCTTTTTTGTATCTAAGGAACTACTTGCCCGATCGGGTTGAAATTCACCATACATTAATTTCGCGCTCGCTCGTTCATCGCTAACTACGGCGCCTTACTGGTAGATAAAACCTAACGCTACGGCGTAAATAAGTTGTCCGATGTATTTTCGCGGCCCCGCCCCTTGCAATTGCCAAAAATACGGAGACAAAACGTTCCAACAACACGTACGAACACTGAAAAAAGAACGTTCCAACGAAAGAAGAAAAAAGCATTCCAACGGATCCACGTACGAACGCTTCCAAATGCGGCCCCACCGGCCACGCCCCTTGCATTGTCAAAACATACGGAGAAAAGGCGTGCCAACAACACGTACGAAGGCTGCAAAAAAGAAACGTTCTAACGAAACCGTTCCAACGGATCCAAAAAATATACGGATAAAAGCATTCCTACAAGACGTACGAACGCTGACAAAAAAACAAAGGGCTGAAGCCCTCTCAACTGAATAGGATCCTACACCCCTGCGACGTGGAAATGGGCTCAGTCGGTTACGGATGAAATTTCCTTCGTTTTCCCTTCGACACACCGCTGCTGCGAAAGGAAAACGAAGGAAATTCCATCCGTAACATGTAGGGGCGTCGCCGACAGGGGGGGGGGGGTTGGGGGGACGGTCCTCCCGACCCCCACTCTCAGAAGGAGGGGTGGGGTCCCCCCCCCCCCCCCCCCCCCCACACACACACACACACCACTTTTTTCGGGGAAGTTAACAATTTATTGTAAAAATTGTCTTTGCAGCAGGCAAAGTTCAGCTATCCACAGTAAAAAAAGTAGACATTTCGCGCCGCTTCGCGGCATGACACAAGTTTCTCAATTCGGAGACCAGGCCAGGACCATCTCCCCAAGCCATCTCCCCCCAGGCTCTTCCAGTTCCACAGGGACCATTTATGCGCGGAAAAGTCGTTCTGCCCCTTGCTGTTTTCAAACCATTTTTGTTACTGTTACTAGTTGTTTGTTACAGTTCGGTACATATGTAGGGGAGACCGGGGCTATATGCATCACGGGTTGAATGCATCAGCGTTTATAACTAAAAAACTACCCATGATATGGAAACGCCAGTGTGTCTACAAAAACGCGTATACGCAAACCCTTTGCAACGGCGAAACGAGCGCTCTTAGAAGCTGACTGATCTGGCAGACGCCGACAGTGATTTTTGAGGAAGAAAGTTAATATTTGCTAATAAATTCAAAATATAGTAGACTCTTCGCAACTTCAGGCGTGGTGAAACGGACTTAATCTTATCGTAGAATATAGTTCTGGGGTTAAACGATGGGAGATCTTGTCTGAACTGCTTAACCCTATTCCCAGCGGGGGGCATATTATGCCCCTCCGGTGGTTTTTCACTTGCCGCTTCTAAACCGTTAAACCGTCCTGAAACCTTGTGACTTTTCCCAAAATTGAATAGCGCGTGTTGTGTTGACATTTTTAAAAAATCGGTACAGCAGAGGCGGTTCCAGGTTCCTGTTTTAGGGAGGGTGTTACGAATGCGGTTTTGCGGCGCATACTTCCTTCGTGGTTTGCAGTGCAATACATGCGTCAGAAACAATTTCAATGCAATATGCATCATAGATACTGGGATTGTACATATTTTGTGGCAGAGGCTCACCAGGATAAAAAAATGGGAGGCGATACCCACCCTCAAATTAGGTCCAACTTCAAATTAGTAAGATGATAAAAGCGTTACGCGCATGGTGTCCCCATGTTTTTTCCTGGATCCGCCTATGCGCAATATATCAAATTTAACAAATTACAGCATATAATGCCCACATTTGAAGTTCTTGTCGTACCAAACAATCACGAACAGCACATATTTTTTCCCAGAAAATCCCCCCCCCCATTTTACATTCCCTGAATACGCCTATGATTTTTTATTTTGCTTTTAGTCTTTTGATATATTAAAGACCAGTACATTTGAAGCTCAAAAACGCTTGGAGCATGAACATCGGTCGAGCCACATGGCCGCAATGACCTTTCAAAAAACACCCAAAATTGTCGGATTTTTTGCCCCCTGCCCCCCCCCCCATTTTTAAACAAAACAGAAAATGTCTGGGTCCAAAAAGAGAGATCTTGTCAGGACGAATCGAATGGCGTTTTCCCCATCGAAATCGTCCGAGCAGTTCTCGAGGTCTCTGGGGGAGGCAGAATCTGCCCCCCCCCCCCCCCGCAGGTTACCGTAATGCCCGCAAAGAATAGGGTTAAACTTCCACCGTTTTTTTTTGCGCTAAAAACGAATCAAAGTGGGCATGGGGCAAGTTGAATCGTTTTTGAAGGGGCAGGTTGCAACGTTAGGTTAATATGACATAAATAACGAACATTAGTTAATAGCGTGGAATATCTAGTACAGCATATAATGTGGTATTTAAATATGCTATACTAGGAAATATAATTGATACATAATACAAAGTCCAATACAAAAGTTGTCCAATATGAGTACATTTTGTCATTGATTTTATACGTTCCATGGGGTAGATTCAACCTGCCCCGGTAGCGGGGTTAAATGCATCACTTGCAGAGCTGTCGGCATTGTCGCTGTACCTGTTTATACTTCGTTAGAGTAAAAATGAATATGTATTTTGGTGGGGAAAAGCCACACTTTTCCTACAGAAGTGTCCGCTTTCAAATATATTCCCCGAGTCGACGGCCAGGAAGGCCAATGTGAAAATTGATGCATCTCATCCCCGGTCTCCCTATACGGTTATTATTATCATATGTACCATTGAGCGCTGACTGCCATTGGTCATCGTGATACGAGGATAATGTATATAAAAAACTACCTTCATTTCAATATTTTTCATCATACCGAGATGTGTAACCAGGAAAAGGGTTACCTGAGGCTTGGCTCCACTCACGGTCTGGTTCCAATATTAAAATGTCGTTTTCCCTGACCTAAAATTAAAATTTTCACGCCGCTTCGCGGCGTCAAATCGGTGGCCATCATCATAGCGAAGCCATCGTCATCGTATTCGGTTCCTCGTAACGCTGAATTGAATTTATATAATTTTTTGCTTCTTACCCTATACATGGCCCACCGCCTATACCTATGTCTGGATTTTATCAGGAAAACCCATTACAAGAAATCGTGCAGTTTGACGGCGCTTAATAACAAGTACCTACTGTAACATGAAAATCCACACACAAGATGCTGCAAAGGCTTCTTTAAATACTGCAAAAAAATGGGAGTACATTTTTTTCTTCTTTCATTTCAGCCAACCCCCCACTCAAAAATGCTCGGCGACGCCACTGGGTACATACACGCAAAAAAATGGGAGTACATTTTTTTCTTCTTTCATTTCAGCCGACCCCCCACTCAAAAATGTTCGGCGACGCCACTGGGTACAGTACTCCCCTATCCCAGCAACCTTTCGCTGAAGAAAATGTACTCCATGTATATAATTTACTTCATGTGTCGCCAATGTTTTCCATGTTGAAGCTCAATCAAATTAAATATATATATATAAACAAATGTTTGGCAGGGGCCTGAGAGGGGCGCTCTGGCCGCCTGAGAGGGGGTGCTCTGGCCGCCTGAGAGGGGCACTCTGGCCGCCTGAGAGGGGCGCTCTGGCCGCCTGAGAGGGGCGCTCTTGCCGCCTGAGAGGGGGTGCTCTGGCCGCCTGAGAGGGGCGCTCTGGCCGCCTGAGAGGGGGCGCTCTGGCCGCCTGAGAGGGGGTGCTCTGGCTGCCTGAGAGGGGGTGCTCTGGCCGCCTGAGAGGGGGCGCTCTGGCCGCCTGAGACGGGGTGCTCTGGCTGCCTGAGAGGGGGTGCTCTGGCCGCCTGAGAGGGGCGCTCTGGCCGCCTGAGAGGGGGCGCTCTGGCCGCCTGAGAGGGGGTGCTCTGACTGCCTGAGAAGGGGTGCTCTGGCTGCCTGAGAGGGGGCGCTCTGGCCGCCTGAGAGGGGGTGCTCTGGCTGCCTGAGAGGGGGTGCTCTGGCCGCCTGAGAGGGGCGCTCTGGCCGCCTGAGAGGGGCGCTCTGGCCGCCTGAGAGGGGGTGCTCTGGCTGCTTGAAAGGGGCACTCTGGCCGCCTGAGAGGGGCGCTCTGGCCGCCTGAGAAGGGGCGCTCTGGTCGCCTGAGAAGGGGCGCTCTGGGCGCCTGAGAGGGGGCGCTCTGGCCGCCTGAGAGGGGGCGCTCTGGCCGCCTGAGAGGGGCGCTCTGGCCGCCAAGCTCAGGTCAATAGTTCAAGCTCCAGAGCTCATCAAAGGTCAAAAAGGCTATTTTTTAGCAAAACAGTTTTCACAAATATATTTTTACCTAACACAGATAGGACAATAATGTTGACGCCATCGTGTTTGTCTCGTCAAGGCGCATATGCATGATGACTAGGTTAGGTCAACTTAGAAATTTGACCTCAGGTCAATGTCAAGTGGTGACCCAATTAGGTCATGTTGCACATTGGGAGATGTGCCTCGACGCGATAAACATATTGGTGCCACATTCACTTCTCTATCTTGATTTCGTTGAGAGTTATTGGCAAACAAATGTAGGTGACCTCGGGTGACCTCATCTGACCCTGTAGGGGTCACTGAACAACATTTTCACCTGGAATTTCAAAAATGGCCTAAGATAACATGATCCAGAAGGAATTGGGTTGACATAATTCGTATCCTCAGAATAGGAAGCATTTGATTATTTCCCCATTGAGTTATAATGGGGAGGTCACGAAATTGACCCAACCTTAGGTCACCGATATAAAAAAAAAATCCGAGATAAACGTATTGTAGGTACTATTGCCCTTATGAAATCCTGTAAGTACGAAATCGATCGGGCAAAAAGTGTGGCTGTGGTAAGACCGGAAACATTGTTGGAGGTGGGGTCACGTGACCTGGTCTGGTGACCTGACCTGAGATGACCCGAGGTATTTTTTTATACATAATATGTGCAATTGATGCCCGAACAGCTGTACAGATTTTACGCTATCCTCGAAAAACCCTAGGGGGGGGGCGTCTTAACGTCCCCCCCCCCCCCGGCACGGCGCGGGACGATATATGTACATTTCTTAAAAAAATCATAAATCTTTGATGGGGGGGGGGGGGTGGCAACCACTGAACTCAATAACAACTGGAAGGTGCCTGAGAGCGGTCGCGGCCGGCCGCCACGCTGGAACGCCGGGCCGGGCGAGGGGTGGCGAGGAGTATGAATGGAGGGGTCAGACGCGTTTTATTAAACCTGTCATTATAAGCTTCATGATTGTAAATATGAATATATTTTGGGTGAATATTGGACGGATTTGATTGCGCTTTACAGCTGTATAATTTGTATCGATTTTTTTTTATTTTATCTTCATAGTGCATACTCCAGGCCGATCATTTCTCTACACATCTGTGTGTGTCCCATGTCCGTGCGACTCGTGGTTGCCGAGATGCTGGTCCGGGATTGCAACCCCCAACAACTCCGCTGTGTTAATCCGCGTTCGGTTCGGCGCTCCAATATGGCGGCCAGGAGCGACAGCCCGAGCCATACCCGGCTGAGAGGGGCGCCACCCTCTGGGGGCAACAGGGGGCAAAACAACAAAATTATAGGTATATTTGATCCACCACAGACCACAGCTGCCATGTTTATCAACCGATTTTAACGCAACTAATGAGGATCGATAGATATTTAATTGGGGATTCATATATAACGGTGACATTTGAAAATTCAAAATCATAGGCGTTCGCAGGTCACTAAATATGGAGGTGAAATAGATGCGTAGTAAAACCGTCTTGTGTTGGCTTTTTTGATAAATTAAATGGTGCGTTTTTGTGACATCAGACACAACAGTTATAAAGCATATTTCCATCCATAGGCGGTGCCAGGTTAGCGAAAAGGGGAAGCAAAATATATAAAAAATAACTTTCTGGAAATCTCCCCTTTTCGAGTCCTCTGCCGTGCAATACTTATTATAGTTCACTAACATTTTGTGTTTGTATGTACGTAACTAATTTTGTTTGTATGTAACTAATTTGAAATTGTTTAAATCACCGTAAACCTATGTAACTCCTTTATACTTCAGGCAGTTGGAAAGAAGCCGTGAAGGCCGCATCTCCGTAATATCGCGAAACGTCGCCGAAAAAAATGGCCCTGGAACCGCCTCTGTTAAGGTTATGAACTCAAAATTTTGACTCATATGCGGAAATCAATGATAGGAAAAGTCCTAAAATGTCATGGGCGTGCTCCCAGCCGTTCCGAAGATATCTGCGAAAAACCTGAGGGGTGGGCAGAATCTGCCCCCCTGCCACTAAAAGGGGTAAGTAAATCATTGGAAATGTTTCTAAGAGATCGCCACTCAAGTTATGAATGAGTGGAAATTTTAACGAAATTTGCGATCGAGTTTAATACCATGACTACATCAGTGTTTTCAAGAACAAGGCTTCACATTTCTGTTAACCACCGACCTAGTGATAGCGCACTGCAGGGGCTTTGCGCCGAACACGAACTGCAGGGGGGCTTGATCCTCCCCCCGTGAGATCTAAAAAACTACGCAACATAGCGACAAGCGGAAAGTGGAGTTTGATAGCTTGATACAAGTTCTATCGAAAGTATTTCAGTATTTTTTAGGTCAGGTCAAAATTGAAGTCCCCAGAGGTCATCAAAGGTAAAATTTTCCAGTTTTTCCTGTTTTAGGACATCGCTCCAGAACTTCCCATATATCTCGGAAACTATGCTAGCTAGAAACAAACCAAAAAAAGCGTTCGCCAGCCATTTAAATTTTCAATCGACAAAATGTCCTCAAATTTGATTTTAGGTCAATATTTGAGGCTCCAGAGGTAAAAAAAGTGCTGTTTTTTTGCAAAACCGTTTCTCGCTAATAACGTTTTACCTAATAACGATAACGGAAAACTGTTTGCGCCATTATGTTTACCTCTTCAAGGCGCTTCACATGATGTACATGGTGACCCTGTTAGGTCAACTTCAAAATATGACTTCAGGTCACGTAACCTTGACCTGAGGTCAAGACCCAAGTAGGTCATGTTGCATATAGGGAGACATGTTTCGACGAGATAAACACATTTATGTCGGTTTTACTTCTCTATCTTCATAATGTCGCGATTTATTGACAAAGAAGTGATGGTGACCTCGCATGGCCTCAAATGACCCCATAGGAA
This sequence comes from Chirona hameri, assembly GCA_036785665.1. Lineage (NCBI taxonomy): Eukaryota > Metazoa > Arthropoda > Thecostraca > Balanomorpha > Balanidae > Chirona > Chirona hameri. Next base: position 102,369 of record JAXIVJ010001533.1, read on the forward strand.
TCACTGAACAAAACTTACACTTGGATCATCAAGGATATCCTATAATAACATGATCCAGAACTAATTGGAATAATATCATGCATATCCTTGAAATAGGAAGCATTTGAATATTTCCCCATTGACTTAGTATGGGGAAGTCACGAAATTGACCTGACCTTAGGTCACCGACATCAAAATTCCGAGATAAAAGAATTGTAAGTACTTATGCCCCCATGACACCCTGTAAATTTATAACTTATCGGTGAGAAACTCTGGCTTTGGCACAACTGCAAACGTTTTTGGGGGTGGGGCCACTTGACCTGGTCTGGTGGCCTGACCTGAGATGACCCGAGGTTCATTTGTTTTAAGTGTGCGCAATTGATGCCCTAACAGGTGTGCAAAAACTCCGCGGCGTTGCGCGCCGCCGTTTTTTCGGTATCTGAGAAAAACCTGAGAGGGGGGGGGGGGCGGAAATCAACGGTGCGCCCTGCAGTGCGCGGGTTATGAGTTGCGGCCCATCACCTAACAATCTGCGTCCCTGTTACAGTTTATGACATCAAACGTAATTAGCTCATCCCTATATGCAACGCCCTCGTGTGATTTGATAACATGCTATCTGATCAATGCAACTCTGACCCATTTAATGAACACACAGCCATGCACCACTTAACGAACACACAGGCACGCAGAACACACAGAACACCCCTGCATTTCCGTTATCTTCCATCTTTCCGCTCTGTTTGTCACCACCGGGAAGGAAGGGGTGACAGCCGTGAACGTCCGGCCCTCGCCCCGACCATGGACGGGCGTTGTCCACCCGTGTCCGGGCCACAGCGTGGGAGAGTCGCCACGGCGGATTTCGGCGAGATCCAGGAGCCGATAAACACACTCACTGCCGGGTATTGACCGGTCAGTCCGGCTAGCCGCGGCTGTTGACCGGTCAGTCCGACTAGCCGCGGGTATTGACCGGTCAGTCCGACTAGCCGCGGGTATTGACCGGTCAGTCCAGCTAGCCGCGGGTATTGAATATAGACCGGTCAGTCCGGCTAGCCGCGGCTGTTGACCGGTCAGTCCGGCTAGCCGCGGGTATTGACCGGTCAGTCCGACTAGCCGCCGCTGTTGACCGGTCAGTCCGGCTAGCCGCGGGTATTGACCGGCCAGTCCGGCTAGCCGCGGGTATTGACCGGTATGTCCGGCTAGGACTTCGGTCTGGGTCGACCGGTGGCTGTGCCAGAGCCGGCACCCACTCCGTCCCGTATTTACTCCGAACCAAATGACCCAGCCAAACAGTGCAGAACTGCAGACAACCCGGGATGGAAATATTCCAAGAGTTGTTGCGAAGCTAATATGCTTCTTCATTCACGTTGCCTTTATTCCATGCCGAACCTCAGTTGGATGCAATCAAGCACAATGCATGCCGTATTCGAACACGCATTGTTTTCCCAATGCAGTGCAATGTGAATCAGGCATTTCATCGACATTGTCCTATTCCCATGCGTGGCTAAGCATTTGGGCTTCATCGAACTCCCTACGCATTGTCCAAGCACGATGGCAGAACAGCTCCGGGAATCAAGCCCCAATTACCTTGCTACATGCTGTCATTGGCCGGTGCTCGACAACGCTGACCAATCACACGGCAGGACTCGCGGTATCGTAGTCACGTGACCTGGCGGGCTGGACCGCCGCCCAGGGCGGTGCTCGCCACTCGCCAGGTCTGCGGCAGTAACGCGGCAGGTATGTGTAGGCTGTCTGGCGGGACAGGCGTCTCCCGCCCCGGCCAGGAGCGCGGCGGGCCGACGCAGTTGATTTGTGTTGGCGCACGCCGGCCTCCCTGGCTGGCGCGGAGGAATGTCGGGGGGGGGGGAAGCCCGCGCGTCCGCTGAGATCGATTGTTGTCTGAGACTATAGAGACACACTGTGAGACAAATAGCGGAAACAACACAGGGGAAAATGGAGATTGAACGAAAATAACGAAATATTTGAGAACCGAACGAAAATATTGAGAAAAAATGTGATTACTAAGATACACTAAACAGGCGCTCACAAATTTGGAAATGGATTCAATTATATCGACAAATGAGAAGCTTCTGTCTTTTATAAGAAAATGCAACTAACGCTATTGCAGCGATATAATGCAGCGATTGCAGCGATAATATGCACCCGAAGAACAACGGGACAACGTACTAATCGACATGACCGTGATCGGAGCAATTAAACTGTCACGAAAAACAGCTGGCACGCGTATTTTGGTTTCGCCTAACCAGAACCGGGCCTGTTTTTCTACCCCCCCCCCCCCCCAACCCACTCACAGGGGCGGATCTAGGCCCTGGGTTTGGGGGGAGCAAATCCAGTGGCATATTTCAAAAAAGTTGTTAAGCGGGTGGGAAGGGGAAGGTGTGTGTGTGTGTGGGGGGGGGGGGGGGTAGCAGGTCGTCAGCTGTCAGCGAGAAAGTTGTTGACGGGGGGGGGGGGTAGACTGGGGCGTCGACGATAAATTTTGTGAGTGGGGTGGACTGAAATGACGAGACAAAAATGTACCAAAAATGTCCCCCCATTTTACCATGTACCCCCCCCCCCCATTTTATGCGTGTATTTAAGCCTTTGCATCATTTGTAATGTGGTTTTCATGTTATAGTAGGTACTTGTTATTTAGCGCCGTCAAGCGGCGCGAAATTTGTACGGGTTTGCCTGATAAAACCCGGAAAAAATAAGGGTCACTCTGGTGCATGTCAAGGACCTTCAGACACTGAAGGGCTTTCGAAGCCGGCCCAGGGGGCCTCTTGGGCATGTCCAGGGGCCCATTGAGCCCACTTAAGGGCGCAAAAACATGCCCAGGGACCTTTCGAGCATGCTCTGGGGCCTATTGAGCCCACTCAGGGGCCAACAAAATATGCACAGGGGCCTCTAGAGCATGTCCACTTGTCCAGGGGCCAATTGAGCCCAACCACGGCCCAACAAACCTGCAAGGTGGCCTCCCGAGCATGTACAGGGGCCCATTATAGTCTGTTTTGGGGCCTCTTGAACCTGCCCAGGGGCCCATTATAGTTTCCCCAGAGGCCCATCGAGTCTGTTCAGGGGCCTCTCGAACTTGCCCAGGGGCCATTATAGCCTGCCTAGAGGCCTCTCGAGCTTGCCCAGGGGCCCATTGAGTCTGTTCAGGGGCCTCTCGACCCTGCCCAGGGGCCTCTCGAGCTTGCCCAGGGGCCCATTGGGTCTGTTCAAGGGCATCTTGAACCTGCCTAGGGGTCATTAGAGTCTGTTCAGGCCAGGGGCCTCTCGAGCTTTCCCAATGGTACATTGATCCTGTTCAGAGGCCTCTCGAACCTGCCAAGGGGCCATTGAGTCTGTTCAGGGCCATCTCGAGCTTATCCAGAGGGTCATTGAGTCTGTGAACGGGGCCCTCTAGCCTGCCCAGGGGTTGCTAGCTGTCGCCTGGAGCGCCTGCTATAGCTGGAGCGCCTGCTAGCCGTGGTCGGCGCGGTCATAATGAGCGGTAATGTGCTGTACTCTGACCCACCCGGTGCAATGTTTTCTTGGGTTTAAAAATAGTAATTTGTTAAGCCTGATGCGCTTTTGAATTCGAGTGGGGGTGGTGGTAGTAAAAAACAATTGAACAATGTTCCTCTCAGGAGAGTGTGTGCTGCAATATTTGTCAGCCAGGGGCGTCGCCGACGGGAGGGTCGTGGGGGGAGGTCTGGGCAAACTCCCCCCACTTTTAGAAGGCGGGGGAGGATCGACCCCCTCCCCCCCCCCCCACACACACAACACACACACACACTTTTTGCGGGAAAAATTCACAATTTATCGTACAAATTGCCTTTGCAGTGTAGTCAAAATCCAGCTAAATCCAGCTAGTATCGAACTGGAAAATTTCGCGCCGCAGTGTCACAATTGCTTATACAAATTTCGAAAATGGGAAAAATAATTTCATTAAAGGAAATAGTTCACCTTCGGATTTTTTTCTTCAGAACACGATTTTATTATATTTTTAATACAGTTTCTTTTTTTCTTTTTAAAAATGGTTCTACATCGCGCCAATTCAGGACAGAAGGTTGTAAATTATTGATTTTATGGTGTGCGTTATTGGTCTGCGCATGCTCCATGGCAGTGCTGGCACTTTCAAGCGGTACGGTACATCATATATGCGCCGTATTCCTTCGCCAAAAAGTCAAATATCTTCGGCTGGAGAGTCTTTTCAGCCAAGAAAAGTTTCAGATAAGGATTTCTCAACACGGGCTACAAAACTGCTATTTCAGTTCAAAACCCATGTTGAAGGTGAACTATTTCCTTTAAAGGGAAATAATGACCTTTTTCCACTACAATGGAGTTAGCACTTTAAATCGCCAGACGAGATCAAAATATATTGTAAATTCATCACATTTTGCATGAAAACTTTCCTACCGAAGGATATTTCAAGTTAAAGTTGATAAGCGTTCCACACTTTTAACGACCGGTACTTGCACTATTTCTGACCTTTTGTCAAGTACTTTTGGTCCTCATCAAACTGCGGGCTTTTCCCGTATTATTTTTTAACGCAATGGAGTGGAAAATATATTGTGCGTTCTGCTTGTTGTGATTATATGCCCGGCGATCTTCTAAAACTAACAGCGATTGGAAAAAGTGGCAATAAAATCGGAAGCTCATCGATGCACATCAACGCGGCATAGTTAGTGGTTGCGACCCTCAATTTTTGCAATTCGATTCATTTGTTTTCAACATTAGGAGTTGTGTATAGTTTGTCTGTGGCTGTATATAACACTATGCTTTATTTTATCATGAAAAATAATAATTTGTCCCAAAAAAACTAACGAACAATAACACAAAACTGGCAATTAAATCAGAAGCTCATCGATGCACATCGACGGCGACCTATTTAGCGTCGGCGATTTGTTTACAAAGTCATTGTCATGCTTCTCGGCGCACTTAACCATCTCGGCGCACTTGGCGAGTTGTTCCTGATTAGTATACCCAAGTCCCGTAGCAGGCTTTGTTAATGACGTCATTGGTGCCATTCTTGTGTAGCATTGCAAAATATATCTGATTTCGAGTTGAAAGCTAATTAAAGACTTATTCAAATGATTGTTTTTAAGTTTGAATTTTCTTGTTAATCATTATTAAAGGTATTTTATCACTGTATTTCATAGTAGTTGACACTTCAGAAACTTGTGACGTAATAATATTGTATCCAATATGCATTTCCCTCACCTTTTGCCATTGTGGCGCAGTGCCGAGTGCTTTGCGAATACTAGCTTGCCTGGGGTTCAATTCATTCCGCTCTTATTTTATTCGAGTTGGTATAGTTTGCATGTTGTTGTTATTCATGACTTATACTGATAGTCAGTCATGCATCACGGATGCTTCACGGATTGCTTCACGGATCAGAGCGCTGCTCGAACGCACGCTAGTAGCGCTTTCGTTCTCCATGGCAACCAGGCGTGAGCCAATGAAAAGCCAGAACGTATTCCCTTTCTGGCTTTTGATTGGCTGACGCCTGGTTGCCATGGAGAACGAAAGCGCTACCAGCGGATTTCCGAGCAGCGCTCAGTTTGATCGGAAATGTCACAGAGGCTCCACAAATGCCGCACTCGATGTTAACAATGGTAGGGAAGGACGAATTTGTCAATGACCTTCATGATGTACACAAGGTACTTGTTTTGTATTTCTTCCAAACTTACAACTTTGAATTTGGGAATAATTTTATTTAATTCTTAAATTTAAATAAAATAATTTTAAAAATATAACGGGAGCCTAAGAAATTGTTGCTAACAAAATCAAAAGGTCATTATTTCCCTTTAAGTGTCTGGCGGCAGAGCCTCGCTCTCCTTGGCGGTAATTGCTGGCCCCAGGGCCCATTCCCTTCATAAAATATTCCCTTTTAAGCAGACTTGTGAATGATTCATATTTGTCATGAGTCGATTCACAGTGATTCACGGACCATAATGAATGATTCAATCATGATTCAATCACTCAACATTACCATAATGAATGATTAAATCATGATTCAATCACTCAACATTACCATAATGAATGATTCAATCATGATTCAATCACTCAACATTACCATAATGAATGATTCAATCTTGATTCAATCACTCAACATTTAAGGGAAGTGTCGACTCCTTTGTCTAACTCCTTTGATCTTGAATGTGCGACTCTAAGATTTTATGAGCGTGATAGGGAGGTCATGCTCTACCTGTGTGCCAATTTTCATGCACATCAGAATAGTCTGCTGTTTGACCTTAAACATATGACCTGCTCTAACTCCTTTGATTTTAAATGTGAGACTCTAAGATTTTACCAGAATGATCACTAGGTCGTGATCTATCTGTGTACCAATTTTGAAGCCAATCCAAATAGTCCACGAATGTATTTCCGAATGTGAATGTGAATGTGAGCCAATTGAACACGCGTGTTGTTTATTTTGATTATACAATGATATTTATCATATTTATTATAATTTCAAATTCCAAGTTCCAAAAGCATTAATGACTTTACGTTTCACTTTTTTAAACGAATAGAACATTTATTTTGAATTTGCATTAGGTATAATTTGTATAAAGCATGATGTGGAATAAAGCGGCGCCGATGCGACAGTGATATTTGGGACATGCGGAGGTCATGCAAATGTTTGTTTATGATTTAGTTTTTGATATGGTATAGCCTAGAAATTAGGAAAAGGTGGGTACCTTTTGATAATTTTTCGTGTGAAAAAGGTGTGCGTGTACTGTGTGGTTTATGAACCAAAGTATGAGTTAGTTGCCTTTTCTAAGTATTTAGGTACCTACCCCTAACCCTACCAGTTCCAAGGTAATCACCTAGTTAGGGCTGATTGAACAGTGGCTTTGTGCTCACTGGAGTTGGACACAAAGCCTCGCTTTCTTTACGCATAGATGAATTACAGGCTACAGCTCAGGACACAGAGCTCATATAATTGGCCACTAAGTGCCTGGTTTGTCCACAGGGCACAGATGAATGCTGGGCCGCTGGCATATTTTGTGGACAGTTTATGCTGTTCGACCAAAAAAGAATGGTTCTTTGAGCAATGAATTATTCAATCAGCCTATTTTCTCTGTATGAATGATTCAATCAGTGACTCACAACAGGTTTGCGCATGAGGTGAATCGATTCATGAGTCATTCATTTGAAATAAGAATGATTCAATCAAAAGTAGTCGATTCACATTGAGTCATTGACAAGTCTGCTTTTAAGTTTCAAGCAGGTTACATGTTTGGCTAGTTTGCCGAGTTCCGAAAAAGGCGACGCGAACGCAAAGACGATCGGCACCCGGAAGCTGCTCCAGCGGTGCACAATTTGATGGACCGAAGAGCTAATAGTGCAAATAGGCCAGGACCATCTCCCCAAGCCATCTCACCTCACGGTCTGGTATATATTAACATCTCATCTCACCTCACGGTACTCATATATTAACATATCAGTTCACCTCACGGTCTGGTATATATTAACATCTCATCTCACCTCACGGTCTGTTATATATTAACATCTCATCTCACCTCACGGTCTGGTATATATTAACATCTCATCTCACCTCACGGTCTGGTATATATTAACATCTCATCTCACCTCACGGTCTGGTATATATTAACATCTCATCTCACCTCACGGTCTGGTATATATTAACATCTCATCTCACCTCACGGTCTGGTATATATTAACATCTCATCTCACCTCACGGTACCTATATATTAACATCTCATCTCACCTCACGGTCTGGTATATATTAACAGCTCATCTCACCTCACGGTCTGGTATATATTAACATCTCATCTCACCTCACGGTCTGGTATATATTGACATCTCATCTCACCTCACAGTCTGGTATATATTAACATCTCATCTCACCTCACGGTCTGGTATATATTAACATCTCATCTCACCTCACGGTCTGGTATATATTAACATCTCACCTCACCTCACGGTCTGGTATATATTAACATCTCATCTCACCTCACGGTACCTATATATTAACATCTCATCTCACCTCACGGTCTGGTATATATTAACATCTCATCTCACCTCACGGTCTGGTATATATTAACATCTCATCTCACCTCACGGTCTTGTATATATTAACATCTCATCTCACCTCACGGTACCTATATATTAACATCTCATCTCACCTCACGGTCTGGTATATATTCACATCTCATCTCACCTCACGGTCTGGTATATATTAACATCTCATCTCACCTCACGGTCTGGTATATATTAACATCTCATCTCACCTCACGGTCTGGTATATATTCACATCTCATCTCACCTCACGGTCTGGTATATATTAACATCTCATCTCACCTCACGGTCTGGTATATATTAACAGCTCATCTCACCTCACAGTCTGATATATATTAACAGCTCATCTCACCTCACGGTCTGGTATATATTAACATCTCATCTCACCTCACGGCCTGGTATATATTAACAGCTCATCTCACCTCACGGTCTGGTATATATCAACAGGTCATCTCACCTCACGGTCTGGTATATATTAACATCTCATCTCACCTCACTGTCTGGTATATATTAACAGCTCATCTCACCTCACGGTCTGGTATATATTAACAGCTCATCTCACCTCACGGTCTGTTATATATTAACATCTCATCTCACCTCACGGTCTGGTATATATTAACATCTCATCTCACCTCACGGTCTGGTATATATTAACATCTCATCTCACCTCACGGTCTGGTATATATTAACAGCTCATCTCACCTCACGGTCTGGTATATATTAACATCTCATCTCACCTCACGGTACCTATATATTAACATTTCGTTTTCCAGGACCTAAAATACAAATTTCGCGCCGCTTCGCGGCGTCACATCGGTAGTCATCGTCATAACGAAGCCATGATCATCGTCATCGGCATCGGTTCGTCGTAACGCTGAATTGAATGAATAGCATTTTTAGCTTATTATCCTCTACAAGGCCCACCGCCGATATTTCTGGGCTTTATCAGGCAAAACCGTAAACATTTCGCGCCGCTTCGCGGCGCTAACTAACAAGTACCTATCTATTATAACATGAAAATCCACATACACAAAAATGCTGCAAAGGCTTAAATACACGTATAAAAATGGGGGTACATTTTTCGTCATTTCAGCCGCCCCAACACTCAAAAGCCGACCCCCACCTGTTGTCAGCTAAGATAGGTTTTATCTCCTGTACGTAACAATACAAATTAGAAATGCGCTTAGTACAATGCCTACTGAGGGTACTGGTCCAATCCAGCTCATACAAAGTAGACGAAGAAAAATTGTTAAAAAGGGGGTCTCACAAAATAAAGTGGCCGAAATCCGTAGAGTTTTTCATATCCAGGGGTATTTGTTTGGGGTGGGGCCTCTCCCAGGGGCTCCCCCCCCCCCCTTCTGAAGGTCTGGCTGCGCCCCTGGGAATATGTAGATTATGTGTATGTTGATTGTATTGTACAGATATGTAGATTGTAGAGGATAAGAAGCTAAAAATGTTATTCATTCAATTCACCGTTACAACGAACCGAAGGCGATGACGATGGCTTCGTTATAACGATAGCCACTGATGTGACGTCGCGAAGCGGCGTGAAAATTTCAATTTTAGGTCGTGGAAAACGAAATTGTAATATTGGAACTAGACCGTGAGTGGAGCCCAGCCTCAGGTATCCCCATTTATGGGCATAGGAACGTTATGAAAAGTGTGGGGGGGGGGGCAGCCTCAGTGGCGGATCTAGGTTATAGGGCCGATATATTTATAAGTTGGCCTAACCTAGTTATCATGCATATGATACGAAGCGCCTTGACGAGACAAACACGATGGCGTAAACATTATTGCCCTATATTTGTTAGGTAAAAAGATATTTGTGAAAACTTTTTGCTAAACAAATAGCCTTTTTGACATTTGATGAGCTCTGGAGCTTAAACTATTGACCTAAGCTTATTAAATCTGAGGACACCTTAGCGATTGCATTTTTCAAGAGCTTTCCATTGCTTTTTTCCGTTTGTTCCCTGCTATCATAGTTCATAACTTCCTGTGATATCTGGAGATTTCTGGGGTGAAGTCTCAAAACTTGAAAATCTGACCCTTGATGACCTCTGGTGACCTCAAAGTTGATCTGAGAAAAAAAAATACCTGAAATAGTTTCAAAATGCGTTCTGACGAGCTTTCGAACGGTGTTTTTGTTGTCTACGTCCTATAGGAGCCGAGTTAGAGGGAGGTGTCGAAACGCCAACCCCCCCCCCTCTCCCCCCCCCCCCCTCCCCCGGTACGGCGAAGGTGGCGCCGAGCACCGGCACGGCGCGGGTTAAGGGGAATCGAACGCCGTTTAATTTGTTTAAAATCGGACGGGTGGATCTCGAGATCTCCGGGGGGGGGGGGGGGGGGGGGGGCGGGGCGAATCCCCCTCCCCTGCCACTAATAGGGGTAAACAGGAGCCTGCCACTAATAGGGTTAATCCAAATTTATTCAGTTATATGCCAGAATAAAAGTTGACATTTAATTTCGTCAGGACTCACCGAGGTTGGGTAATTTAAAGATTACGATGCATTCATTCTACCTTACTTATTTGTGTGTCTTTTGCTTATTTTTCTCTCTCAAAATGAGCAACTTTCATAAGATTAAATCAAACAAATTGTCTCGTGTAAGAACAGTTGTGTTGACAGTATAGGTGCAACTTATATACCTTTGGGGTGTCCCCGCCCCCCCCCCCCCCCGCCCCCATGTTGAGTTCGCCCCCCAATGGTACCCTTCCCTGTCCTCCCTCCTAATGTTTTTGGCCGCTGACGGATCCAAGAGGGAGCAAAGCGGCCAAGCCTCCCAAGCCGCCTGAAATCTGCAAACAAATTGACACGATTCCTATTTCAAAAGAAAATCTAAGCAGCTTTTACTAAGAAACGTTTGTTTTAAATCAACTCTTCATGTATAAAGAGGCGAAATCCGGTGAATTTAATATACATGTGTGAGACTTTTTGGGATTTGCTCCCAAAACCAACTGTTTTGCCTTTCTGGATCCGTCTTTGTCTCTGGCCTCAGATTAAGTACCTGAAACATATAGTGATTCATCACATTCGCAGTGATTCATGGAAAACCAAGCTTCTGATCATTTGTTTAGTTCTACGAACCGTAGACTACATATTACCACCATCGTCACGTCGCACGACGAAACCTGGGGGAATATCAGCGAAGCTCTCTCCTATGTGAAGTTTTGTGTTCTTTCCTTCTCTTGCGATCTGTAGGCATTGATTTGGAAGACGTATTATAGCGCCGATTTGAGTTATGTAACGGAAGTTAGCCCGCATTCAGCCTACACTCAGCCCAGCCCAGATACGGGCTACCATATGTAGCGAAAAACCTTTATTGCCTCATTTCTCTTTAACCAAACAAGCAGTAGTGTTTTCAGGGGTATCAATCGAAAGTACTCATCAGCCCAGGGGCGGCCGATACTCATCAGGGTAGGGGGGGGGGGGGGCAGCGGGGGTAGCCGCCCCCGCTGGCAAAATCAAGCGGCGCAAAACTATCTTTTTGCCCCCCCCCCCCATCTTCCATAGTCGAAAGTTACACATTTTTACCATATATGGTAAAAATGATGAACATTGCAAAAGTATAAAAATAAAAATAAAAATATACTTCATATGGCAGTCAAATATGGATGCTTGTCCGTGAGGCAAAAGTGGCACAACCAGGGGCGGAACTTTATATCTCTTTGGGAGAGCCCGCCCCCGCCCCCCCCCCCCATGCTGAGCTGAGCCCCCAAATGGTGCTCCGCCTCCCCCCTCAATGTTTTTCCATATTTGTGCCCTTCCATAATGTCAAGGACTACTCGTACAGATTGTTCTGTTTTGAATTTTACGTATTTCATTACATCAAGATGTGATTCCATCTTAGAAGTATACGAGCATTGTGATTCCATCTGCGACTGCTTTTTCTATTATGATATCATAGATAAGTTGGTAGCAAGGATTATCTTCTGCTAACAAGTTCGTAGATACCAGGTTCAAGCGTTCAGACTTCAGGTTAGCGAATAGCGGAGGAGGAGCATGAACAATGGAGCACCTCGAGGCCATCGGGGTGCTATTTAAATGGTGTTCAATTATTTGTTTTGTAAATGTATTGCTTGCCTGGTATAGGGGCTAGGGCGAATATTTAATGCAGCCTGTTTGGCTCCCTGGTATTGCAATATCCGAAATATCCAACATCCGCAATAATACGTTTGATACGGAGGAACATTGAAAGGATCGGGCCATCAAAGGGCATCGGGCCACCGTGGCGGGCGTGGCCAGGGGGCTAGGGGGCAATGGCCCCTCCAGGAGGTTAACCGAGGTCGGCCTGAGGGAGCCCTTGGTTGGCCTGAGCGGGCCTCGTTGGGCCTGGAGGGTAGCTCGGTCGGCCTGAGGGGGCACTCTGTCGACTTGAGGGAGTCCTTCGTCCGCCTGAGGGGTCCCAATCGGCCTGAAGAGCCATTGTTCGGCCTGAAGATTCTCCTACCGGCCTGAGGGGGCCTAAGTCGGCCTGGTCGGCATCAGGGATCCTCTATCGGCCTGGATGGGAACTCGGTCGGCCTGAGGAGCCCTCGGTCGACTTTAGTGGCCCTCGATCGGCTTGAGGGAACCTCGGCCGGCTTGAGCAGCCTGAGGAGCATTTGTTGGACCCGAGGGTCTCTTTGTCGGTTTGAGGGGCCCTTTGTCGGCCTGAGGGGGCCTCAGTCGGCCTGAGGGGCCTCGGTCGGCCTGGAGGGTAACTCGGTCGGTCTGAGGGGGCCCTCGGTAGACTTGAGGGGCCCTCGGTCGGCTTGAGTGAACCTTGGTCGGCTTCAGGGGCCCTTAGTCGGCATGAAGAGTCCTTGTTTGGCCTCAGGGCCAATCGGTCGGCTTGAAAGGGTCTTTGGTCTGTCGGCCTGAGTGGCCTTCGGTATGCCAGAGAGAACCACGGTCGGCGTGAAGGGGCCCTGACTGAGTGGGCCTGAGGGACCCTCGGTTGGCCTGAGGTGGTCCCCTGACGGCCTTAGGGCTCTCAGTCGGTATGAAGGGCCCTCGGGCGGCTTGAGGAGCCCTTGGTCGACTTGAGGAGGCCCTATTTCGGCCAGAGGTGCCTTCGGTCAGTTTGAGAAAGTCCTTTTTCGGCCTAAGGAGCCTTTGGTTAGCTTGAGGAGGCCCTCGGTCAGCTTCAGGAGGCCCTCGGTCGGCTTGAGGGGCCCTTAGTCGGCCTGTAGAGGTCTCTAGTGTGCCTGTAGGGCTCTTCTGCCGGCCTTAGGGGGCTTTCGGTTGACTTGAGGGGGCGATCGGTCGGCTCGAGTGGCTCTTGCCAGGCCTGAGCGGGCCCTAGTCTGGTCTAAGAGGGCCATTGTCTAGACCGGAAAGAGCCCGGCGGTTGCAGAGGGGCCTCATTTGGCTTGAGACGGTATTTTCCAGGCCTTGGAGCCTTAGGTTCCTTGTCGTTCTGAAATGACCTTTGTCAGGCCTAAGAGGGCCCTATGCCTGTCTGAGAGGTCCGTTTGCCAGTCAGAAAGGATCCTCAATCGTCCCAGGGGAGGGAGGGGAGGGCACTTTTCCGACATAAGAGAGCCATAAGTCCATAAAGAGGACCCTCCGCTTCTTTGAGAGGATCATCGGTCGACCAGATATGACCACCGTCCGGTCTGAGAGGGCCTGACGCTTGTCTAGGAGGGCCATTGCCATACCTAAGGGGGCCCTGTGCCAGTCTGAGAGAGCTCTCGGTCATTATGGAGAGCCCTTAGCTAAGCTGAGAGAGCCATTGGTCGGTCGGAAGCAGTCTTGCAGACTCGGAGTCGGAATTTAGTTTATAGGAGTCGGTAATTTTTTCCGGAGTTGGAGTCTGTTAAATTATGGACACTCCGGCTGTCATGTGAGGATTATGTATGGACAACGTGTTTTTTAGATGCATTTTTAATTGACCTCCGATGGCGATAATTTAACATTTTATTGATTAGAAAATGTGTTGCTGTCCTTTAAAAAACGAAAGAAGATATGACCGAAAGATCAATTTCACTTAACTAGTAATTTGTCATTTTTATGTGCTGAAAGATAGAAATTGGGGGAATCTTGTAGGCATTTTTTACTGTATGAAACGGACAAAACGGCTCCATAATTGTAATAATTGTAATAGTTTAATAGTAAGTATATTATATAATAATTACGCTTTCTAACTTTATATATTATATATGTAGTATTGGACATTTAGTTTCAATTTGAGCATTCGGCCGTTGCCATCCCCCCCTCCCCCTCCCCCAACCGATTTCATAAAGTTTCACCACTGGACGCAACGCAAGTTTAAACAATATTAGTAATATAGTATATAGTAATACAGCATGTTATAAAATTATTATATGATGGAAGAGTGTCAGAAATATGATTCAATCTTTAAACTGAAGCTAATTGATCAAACATAATTTTCACTCCACGTCTATATGCGTGGAACATATTAACCAGAAACGACTTGAATTTTGGAACATCAATATTTGGCTACTGAAAACAGGTCTTGTTTTCTGGTAGCTATTACATTGCAATTGTATGTTACCCTAACTTAATTTCCGGGCTCTCAACACTGATCGATCGCCACTCTACGTCGTCGTCGGCCACGGGGTCATGCCCCCCATCGATCCAGTTTACACTAGATAAAATGGGATTCTGTAAAGCTTTAACATTACGTCTATTGGCGTTGCATGGAAATAATAGAGTTTGAAATATATCCGACTGCACCCCCTCCCCCCTTCCCCCTCGGCAGGTGAAAAAGTATTATGGCCTCTCCCTGAGCAAAATCCAAAGACAGCCGTGCCACAAAAATCGACACTTTTCTCATAGGAAGAAAGTTATAGGCAAAACAGTGTTTTGGCCCTATGAGGGGGCCCCTACGATTTTCTTCGAAATCGGCACAGACACTCTTCTCTACGAGACAAGTAATCTGGCTGAAGAAACCATATAATGCATTGAAGTCTAAGGGGTCAAAAACCCCTAGGAAATTTACTTTCCCCATTTCCCCCAAAGTTTATTTTCAAAACTGCTCGAGTTGGGTATCAATCGAAAGTACTCATCAGCTCATAGAGAGACGTGCCACCCAAATTGACACTTTTTTCATAGGAAGAAAGTTATAGGCTTAAGAAGAAAGTTATAGATTATAGGAAGAAACTTTGAGGAAAATGAAGGAAAGTAGATTTCCTAGGAGGTTTTGACCCATTAGACTTCAATACATCATATGGTTTCTTTAGCCAGATTACTTGTCTCGTAGAGAAGAGTGTCTGTGCCGATTTTGAAGAAATTCGTAGGGCCCCTCATAGGCCCAAAATACTGTTTCCCTATAACTTCCTTCCTATTGGAAAAGTTTCAATTTTTGTGGCACGGCTGTCTTTGGGCTGATGAGTACTTTCGATTGATACCCAACTCGAGCAGTTTTGAAAATAATATTTGGGGGAAAATGGGGGAAAGTAGATTTCATATGGGTTTTTGACCCCTTAGACTTCAATGCATCATATGGTTTCTTCAGCCAGATTATATGTCTCGTAGATAGAGTGTATATGCCGATTTTGAAGAAAATTTTAGGGGCCCCTCATAGGGCCAAAATACTGTTTTGCGTATAACTGTCTTCCTATGGGAGAAGTGTCGATTGTTGTGCCACGGCTGTGTTTGGGCTGATGAGTACTTTCGATTGATTTCCCTGAAACCGCTATGGCTTGTTTGGTTAAGGAGAAATAAGGCAATAAGGTTTTCCCCTATATATTGTAGCCCGAATCTAGGCTGGGCTGAATGTAGGCTGAATGTGGGCTAACTTCCGTTACATATTTGAGTTTTAGCATGTAAATAGTCTCAGTGCTGCGTGATGCGCGTGAAATTTCCCCTCGTACCCATGAACATGAGTCTTGACTGGTCACTGGTGTGTTTTTCGACAGCTGTGTCAGCAACAAACATTACAAGTCCTGGATGGAAATATAATCATAGGACACCGTTTTGCGTGTCGTAGCTATAGTATATTTGTGTGTATAGAGGGGTGACCGCCTTGCCTCCCATTGCCGTCTAGCTTGAACTTTATTGAGGATGGGTCCACTTGACCTGACCTATAGGTCAGTTCTACCTCAGGTAACGGCTGTATGTATAGAACCGTGACTTAGAATGCTCCCGGGTAAACCAAAATCAGAAAAGGTGCGCAAATAATCAATAACACGATGCCCGGTAGACATGAAAATGACGGCGCTCCGCGAGGCCGTTTTTTATATTTCCAAAGAATCTTTGAGCGTGTTCAAACAACCGTAGCAATATAGAGGATACATTTTGTCCCCGCATGCAATGCTGGCAATACCGCAATAGTGGTATTGCCAGTCATTGGCGTAAATTTCGAACGCCATTGACTGGGGGGGGGGGGGATATCGGCCCTTGGTTATCTTTCGAACCAATGAGCGCAGCGAGACGCGCAAGAAGGCATTCGAAAGCTCTCAATAAGACGCATTTAAATCATGCTATTTTTTGTATACTGAAGTCAAATATCAGGTCACGGTAAGGTCAAAGGTCAAAATCGAGGTATTTGAGTGTATGGGCCATACTTTCCATCCAAAGTCTTCGATTGCGACTATCAGCACCCAAAGTGCTCTTAACCCTATTCCCTGCGGGGGGCAGATTCTGCCCCCCCCCCCCTCCGGTGGTTTTTCACTTGCCGCTTCTAAACCGTTAGGCCTAGCGTCCTGAAACGTTTCAACTGTTCCCAAAATTGAATGCCACGTGTTGTGTCAAAAAAAAATCGGTCCAGCAGAGGCGGTTCCAGGCTCCTGTTTTGGGGAGGGTGTTACGAATGCGGTTTTGCGGCGCATACTTCGTTCGTGGTTTGCAGTGCATTAAATGCATCAGAAACAATTTCAACGCAATATGCATCATAGATACTGGGATTGCACATATTTTTGGGGCAGAGGCGCACTCAGGATAAAAAATGGGAGGCGAAACCCACCCTCAAATTAGATCCAACTTAAAATTAGTAAGATGATAAAAGCGTTACGCGCATGGCGCCCCATGTTTTTTCCTGGATCCGCCTATGCGCAATATATCAAATTTAACAAATTACAGCATATAATGCCCACATGTAACGTTCATGTCGTCTCAAACAATCACGAACAGCACATATTTTTGTTTCAAAAAGTCCCCCCATTTTACATTCCCTGAATACGCCTATGATTTTGTATTGTCTTTTGGCATATTAAATACCAGTACATTTGAAGCTCAAAAACGTTTGGGGCATGAAAATCGGTCGACCCACATGGCCGCAATGACCTTTAAAAAAACACCCACTATTTTGGAATGTTTGCCCCTGGCCCCCCATTTTTGAACAAAACAAAAATTTCGAGAGGAGCGGCTTATGTCGGCGGGACGACGCGTCGGGGAGTTGGGATAGGGACGAATGTCTTCAGAGTCGGGGTCGGACCGGTTTGCGTTCGAGTCACGCGAGTCTACGGAGGAGTCGAGAGAAGAGGCTCGTATGGGAGCGGCCGCCGTGCCTCCAAAAAGAGAGATCTTGTCATGAAGAATCGAATGGCGTTTTCCCCATTGAAATCGACCGAGCAGTTCTCGAGATCTCTGGGGGGGCAAAATCTGCCCCCCGCAGGTTAACGTAATTCTGGCCGCTCGCAGGGAATAGGGTTAAACGTAAAATGCACCTCCCGCATGAGCAAAAGTGAGAATTTTGACAAAGGTCACGGTCAAGGTCAGGTCACAAAAGGTAACTATGCGCAAAAAAATATACGAAAGTTATGTGACACATGTGCAATGGATTATAATTCGATCGTGATATAACACGTGTAATTCGATAGTGATAGTCATTTTACCGCCTGGCCTCATTTCAGTGAAGTTAAAACTCGTGTGTAGTGACGTTACTAAATTCGCTGTATCTCGATTTTGTTCGACAAAATTGCTTCATTTATGCATAGAAGACGTAAAATCGGTGTAGGAGAAGGTACCAAAAGTTTCACGTTAATGTCGCTATTGGTTTTTCAATTATTGCGAAAATACGTCAGGGGAGATATTTGCCCCCCCCCCCCCCCCCCCAGTCAATGTCAGGTTAGCATTGCCGTTTTACTAAGTAAGGGTTCCAAGATAAGGCCTTCGGAAGGATGCAGACCGGCCAAAAAAGTTAGTTTGAGGGCCGTCCGACAGAAGTCCAAAACTCATGGGATTTCGTCTGTTTTTGCATTATGAATTGATTAAATAATACTCTCCTTTGTCCAAGTTGCCTAGGATTTCTTTAAAATGTGTAAAGTCATGACGCTGATAGGCTCCCCTTGGATCCGGCACTGTTCGGCCCCCAATCGTCTTCAAAAATCGACACCGCTGGTTGACAGTGAAGGGAGTGTAGGAAATGTACTCAAAGAGGCCATGTGCAATGTGGGATTGAATCCCTTCAGTGCTCGTTATTAAACCCTACATAGAATGATGTGCGGTTCATGAACACAGGTCAGATCACGTCAAGAGTGAAAGACGATCCATGTCAATTCTTTGGCCATTTCGCACTTTGACCGCTACATTTTGCCAACGACCTGGAATGACACGATCGGACGGCAAGGGCCAGGGTCCACGTGAGCTGTTTCACCTGTCAAAATTCTGACTCGAGGGCATCGTGTTCTGCAGCTTACTACAAGTCCCCCTGCTGTTCACCCCTGCTGTTCACGTGGTCATCCTCTTCTAAAGCATCCTATTGTATAGCTGACAGAGTTATATGCACCTTGTTAACCCCTGGACTCACCAAGAGTATACAAATAAGGCGAAATCGTGACCACTATCCAATCTGACCTAAATGTGATATTAACCGTTTTCAGGAAGGTTTATTGCGCTGAAAAGAAAAGAAAAGTTTCTGAGAAGTTTTGGTATAGAAGTCTTAGTATATTATACATTACAAAAACATAAATGACTGATTTAGACGATATTATCAGTATTCAATAGTTATGGAAACATGTATTGAGCTCATAACAAGTTTATGATACAAAATTGGCCGTTTTTAAAGAGCATATGCGTCTAGAGTCCATTCGTTCAGCTTAGCATACCGTCATACTAGTTACTAAATCTGGCAGCGTCATAGATCACAGGTCTGTCTGCCATGCACAGTGATGGGCCAGCATCGATTCGCCGCCGCTTGCGACCCGCGTGCCACGCGCACATAGACAAAGTCAAGCGGCACAGACCGGCCGCCGGATTGGGCCGGATTGGGCGAGTCCATTGTGGCCAATAGCGTCACACGACAGATCATTTTCTGAACCGTTCTGAAGTTTTGACAAGTTCCAGTCGGTGGAGATCATCACAACTGACCTATCAATGCCTATATTCCTAATTACCAACAAACCGCAATTTGTTCAACAAATTATATTCTTACCAACATATTAAAAAATTTGGGGACATTTTAAGCCCAAAATCGCATGTAAAAATTGTGTAGTTAAAGGAAATAGTTCACCTTCAACATTAGTTTTAAACTGAGATAGCAGTTTTGTAGCCTGTGTTGGGAAACCCCTATCTGCAAGTTTTCTTCACTGAAAAGACTCTCCAGCCGAATATATATTTATTTTTTTGGCGAAGGAATGCGGTGCTGGCGAAAGAATGTTGTACTGGTTCTAGACCGGGCAGATGCTATACAATCAGCCAATCAGCTTGCAGCTAGTGCTAGCAAGCGAACCGCCGGCCGCCGGTTGGCACATCTCCAATGCGAGTCTATCCTTACGTGACTACTTTCGCATCTGATTGGCTGAACCATTTGTTTACATTCGCGTGACGTCAGGACTCTGACTCAGAGAGTATGCATATAGTTTTGATAAACAATACAAATTTACGGCCTTCTGTCCTGAATCGGCGCGATCTAAGGCCATTTTTGACAATATAAAAAGAAATTGTATTAAAAAATATAATCAAATCGTGTTCGGTAAAAAAATTTCAAGGCGAACCATTCCTTTAAGGAATGGATCGTCGAACTAAGACTTCTTTACCAAAACTTCTCATACATTTTTATTTTATTTTCAGCGCAATAATCCTTCGTGAAAACGGCTATTAACGAGCCTTGCGAACGAACTGAAAATCAAAGTTCATCGATATACCCTGTTAAACCAGACGAAACCCATATGTTTCGTTTTTCACACTCACCCATATACGTATGAATGGGAATGGGTATGAATGGGCCCTTTGCAGCTGCCCACCAGGCGGCGTCTCCACTTCCGTGACCACATAGCATGCAGTTACCCAACCAGCAACAGGTTTCTGATCAGCTGGGTGTCGGCGTCGCCGCCTCCATCGCGGCGGTCCCAGCCGAGCTCGGATGACCCGGAACAGGCCCGTCTCCATGTCAGAGAGCGTACACGGCCCGGTCAGCGACAGAGAGTGGACGGTGAGTCGCTCGTCACGGACTGGCTCGCCGTCGAAAGGGCCACTGGCCGCGCGCTGCTCCCAATACCGTGCCGCCGGCAGTGACGGTGAGTGTGAGAGGGTGAGAGCGCGTGCTGGGTGGTGACAGCACTCGACCGGTGCAGTGGGTAGAAGAGGAAGTGTGCGGCGAGATGTGCTGATAGTCGGCACGATGGACCGATCTGTGAGAGGTGAGTTGCCTACTCGGATAGTTTGCTTTGAAATTACTTGTCTCTGGTACAAAGGATCGTTCAAAATTGTTACATGGTGTGCCTGTGTGACGTTGTGCCTGTGTGACTGTGTGACATGTTGTGCCTGTGTGACGAATATGACACATTTAGTGACCGGTGATCAGGACTTTTTGAAGCAAAGCATTTCATTCCTGAATCTGACAACGAACTGCCTGGACCTAGCATGTCCCGGGCAGCTTAATATCTAGATATTAAGCTGCAGTTCGGATAAGCAATGCTCATACTGCAGCTGCCTCGATCTCATAAACACATACTGTCATTAATAAGATAAAGTACGGTATATTTAGTTAAATATGAACAATTTACTTGTGTTACATGTGCCTTTCTGAAAAAACGTACGTTCTCTTTGCCAAACGTTGTCTTCATGTGACTCTGCCTTTTGATACCCGTCACTGGGAAGCTTCACCGGCCAATATTTGTACCGGGTTACAGCTGCCTCTCTTTGCACACAATGCACTTGGGTTTGCAACATCCTGGCGAATTAACGGATGATCGCACACGAAAACCTGCAATACAGCAATCGTCTGAAGGGCTTGGAAAACATTTCCGCTTTGGAACTATCAGTGTGGGGCCGTCTTTGTCCGTCAGCAGGTATAGCCGGCAGGTATAGCAGGTATAGCCGGACAGCCACTTTCTCCTCGCGTGTGTCGTGTTTATTAGCGCATGCAAAACAACAAAAACTGGGGCTCGGGCGGTACCAGGTCGGGTGAAGCACAGCGAAAGCATCTGCATAAAAACCAGGTCACCATTCAAGGTTGAGAAAGGTCTGTTTCGGATAAGCTCCAAGCTCTCAAGTTGCGACACGCGCCCTGAAACTGCAATCAGTTGGATTGTATGGCTTTATCCAGGGGCGTCGCCACGGATTTTTGAGTGGGGGGGGGGGGGGGGGACGAAGTGCCGAATGAACCATCAGTACGGTTTGCGACAATGTGAAGGAAAATCAGTGTTTACCTGATAATTTTTACTTAGGAACACATTTTTTAGTTCTTACTACCAGCGTTAAAAATATAACAGGTGATACTTATAGAGCTTAGCGCTTGTGCGAGGAACATATTTGTGATAATTTAACTGTTTTTACTGTTTTACTGTTTGATAAAGGCCTGTGACCAAAATATTACTACGTGATCATAACGTTTTGATAACATTGGATTTGTCATATTTTCGAGGAGAAGGTCATGATATTTCGTTTTTTAACTATTATAACAGGTGATAGATGAAAAACAACAACTTCTTCGGAAATCTTCATGGTATATTGTTCAAACGACTCTCTATGCAATAGGACCTGCCAGGCGATTCGCTCATCGCTGTTTGGGATACATATTCTAGTTATTCGTGTTACCTAGAAGGCTATTTCATACTAATTATAAGAAGTGGCAACCACCTGTCCGTCTGTCCGTTCGGATGTCATCCGATTGCTTAATAACTCCGCGCACCTTGCAGTAAAAACCGCGAAATTTGGCATGTTAGTGGGAATGTATAGGGTCGCACTATCGTAGGCAAATTTTGCGTCGATCCATGATCACAATAGACTGCAATTATAATTATTCTTAATATGCCGTGAATATCAGAACTTATATGCCCCTTCCGGCTGCCACTGGACTAGCTTTCTGTTTTCGGGAGACACTAGCTCGGTGGTCATGGGGGTCAGGGTTAGGGGTTTGATATATATTTAGGAGGCCGGTGGTGCGATACAAAGTCACTGGCATGTTTTTTTTTATATCTTCTTCATAAGCTCAGCGCATCTCACAGTTTTGCATGCTGGCCGACCGGGGGTGCCGTAACTGTACAGGAAGACGGATCGTCCCGGAACCGGTGACTGCCGCCGGCTCGTTGTGCGGGGTAGTCGTGTGTGGACGGCTGGCCGAAACGGATGCGGATGAAGTAGCTCATGTACTTGGAGTAATGGATGAAGTAGTTATCCGAAAACTACCTCGGTTTGTAAACTTCGAACGCATTTTGGCAGAACTTGAACGAATTGGCTAGCATATTTAATTTGATAAATGTAGTCCGAAGCTTTTGAATGGATACATTTCCTAGGTCAGGACCCGGCCAGTTTGAGGAGTGAGAACCAGTTTGAATCATTGATTACCGAGCGGAGCAAGGTCTTCCGTTAAATAGGGGGAAAATCTGCGTATGAGCGGCCCGACCGTAGCCATGGTTTTCAGAAGCATATTTCTTTGCAGCTATTCGGTCGAAGTGACTGAAAACTAGCACACACAAAAAAAACGTTCATGTCGTAAAAATATCCGCCGGTGTTTCCTTACAGCAAATAGGGCACATTAACGCCATAATATGACATTTTTATTCTACTAAAATTCCATTTAAATTCCTGTCAGAAAAATTAAATTCCTTCAAGAAAAGTAAAAATATCATCCTGATCCCTTCCATTCTTCCATTGCACAGATACGTTTTCCAAATGCTTTTATGATATTGAAACCTGCAATATTTCCGAACACAGTATGGATTTATGTCTCCAAAACTGGGGGGGGGATAATCCCCCCAGCCTGACGACAGGCGGGGGGGGGGGCAGGGCGCCCCCCCCCCCCCCCCCCCAGACGCAGCGACCACGTGTCAGACGCTATCGTGCAGCTCGGCTGGCTACGCGCGACTGAGCTGGTTGAGTACCATACGGTATCCGCAGTCCAACGAGCCATGACGACCGGCAACCCTGAGCACATAGCAGACACCATTGGACCGCGTGCCCACGATCTGCACGACCACAACACCAGACATGCCGGTCGCGTCACACTACCGCGTATCCGAACAGAAGCCGACAGGCGCAGACTGTGTAGCAGGGGGGTCAACATGCTGAACAAACTGCGTCTTAATCCAACATGTGGACCATCGTTCCGTGCCGTGCTGAAACGAGCAATATTGTATAGTCGCGACTGAAGTGTTGTACTCATCTTACATGCATGCATCTACATGCGGACTGCGGAATATGTTCGGCTTAAGCGATTGCCATACCTTTTTAACTGTCGTTGTTTTTAATTTCATTTGACGTGTCTGGTGAAAAGCCACCGCAAAGATGTGGACCCATGACAAATACATCTGTATCTGTATCTGTATCTTAGCCAGACTGGAGGGGCCCCTGGGCAGGTCGGAGGGGCCCCTGAGCATGTCGACAGGGTGACAAAGCAGCCAATTCAGTCCCTGGCCAGGTCGGAAGGACCTCTGAACAGGCCGAAAGGGCCCCTTGACACACAAGAGGGGCTTCTTGGAAGGTCAGAAGAGTCCCTGGTCAGACCGGAAGGGCCCAAAGCACGTAGAGATCCCAGATGAAGATTAAATACAAAGAGGACTTACTCCACAAGACAAATATTAAAATCGGAGCTTTCGGGTATATTGTAACACCCTTCGTCAGCGATTAAGAGGCATTCGGTAACAGGTCATTGCTCGTCTTTAACCCTATTAGTGGCAGGGGGGCAGATTCTGCCCACCCTTCAGGTTTTTTCGCAGATATCTCCCGAACGGCTGAGAGCAGACCCATGAAATTTCGGGACTTTTCCTAGAATTGAATTCTGCATATGGAGTCAAAATGCTAAGTTCCTAACCTTAACAGAGGCGGTTCCAGGGCCCAGTTTTTGGAGGATTATTTTTGTTCTGTGACATTTGGCGATAATACGGAGATGCGATCTTCATGGCTTCTTCCCAACTGCCTGAAGTATGAAGGAGTTACATAGATTTACGGTGATTGAAACAAGTGCAAATTAATTGATTTTAGTGAACTATAATAAATATTGCATGGCAGAGGCGGTTTCAGGGACTTGAAAAGGGGAGGTTTACAGGAAGTTTTTTTAGCCTCCCTTTTTCGCTTACCTGGCACCGCCTATGGATGTAAATATGCTTTATAACTGTTGTGTCCGATGTCACAATAGCACAACATTTCATTTATCGAAAACAAAGAAAGAAGACGGTTTTATAAGGCATTTATTTTACCCCCAAATTTAGTGACCTGAAAACGCCTATGATTTTTCAATTTTGAAATGTCACCATCATATATCAATCCCCAATTCAATCTCTATCGATCGCCATTAGTTGCGTTGAAATCGGTTGATAAACATAACAGCTGTGTTGGATCACAAATACCTCTCATATTTGTAGTTTTTGCCCCCCTGTTGCCCCCCTATCGAAAATGTTTTGAAGTAGCTCATGTACTTGAACAAAGTAAGCAAAGATGAAAATGTTTTGAAAATGATTTTATTTTTATTTTTAGAAATGTAGATGGTGGTGAGGGGAATCAAACGCCGTTGGATTTTTTAAATCGGATGGGTAGATCTCGAGATCTCCGGGGGCGGAATCCGCCCCCCCCCCCCCCCCTGCCACTAATAGGGGTAGCCAGGAGCCTGCCACTAATAGGGTTAAGATGAGCAATAACATGTTACTGAATGCCTCTTAATTGCTAACGAAGGGTGTTGCAATATACCTGCAAACTCCGATTTTAATTTGTATTGTAGAGTGAGCCCTCTTTGTATTTAATATATATCACCCACTCCACATCATATCTTTTCGCTGATCCCAGATGAGTCCCTGCACAGGTCAGAAGGGCGTTGAAAAGGTCGGAGGGGCCCCTAAACAATCTGAAGGGACCCTGGGCTTTTCAACAGTAAGAATGCAGTTGTCCAGGGAATACAACTTTTAGAAAATTGCACCGCTCTGCGGCGCAATTTAATACAAATTCAATTATATGCGGGTTAGAAAAAACGGGCCGTTTCTCGGCCATTTATGTGCTATGTTGCTACTTCCCTATATAATTGGGCAAAATAGTTAACTTTATCATTTTTTTAACGCACTTTTAAACGCACAATGACATTTTTAGAGGTCCGCACCATAAGCAATGTGACGCATTGATGAGAATGCATATCTAGGGCATAAGACTCAAAATTGTCGTGCCGCTCCGCGGCGCATTTCGTTTAAGGGTTCCAGGTCTTGAGCTTAAAAAAAATATTCCAAGTTGGTATAGCTGATTCCAAATAGGTGTCACTGGTTCCAAAGTTGATATGGCAGTTTGCTAACTCCAGGTCCTAAAAGTTGGTATGGCCCATGCCATACCTGTCATAATGCATTTGCCATCCTTGTAACGTGCTTTTTCATCCGTTTTGTTTGGACCTTTCAACGCTTGGGAAAGGGCCCTTTCAGCGCTCGGGAAAGGGGCCCTTTCAAGACGCCGCACCCCCTGGACGAAATCCTGGCTACGTGTCCGAAAGAGAATATGTTTTTCACGAAGCCAAAAATATACAACACAGTTATCAACAACCTGCATCGCTGAACACTGCGTATTCAAACCAATACTGAAACTGTGCGCTGTTTAGGCGTCAGATGTGTAGAAAATATTCGTGTAAAAATCCAGCCAGCATTCTGAGCTGACGGCACGTGCAGATATGACGGCGGCGGTCGCAAGCCCCCCAAAAATGATTCGGCCCCCACGTGCGTCACAGACGTCGTATGCGCTCCGAATTCCCGAATTTAGCCCAAAATCCAAGTTCGCAAATATCTGATTTATGCGTGAAAATGTCGCCGTCGCAGCTCTTGCCGTTTCGGCGCTGTGGCCCGGCACAATATTGCTTTCATACGTACGTACCTACGTGCACACGGACATTTCGTCTTTAATATAAGAGTGGGATGCATGGCCTCGGATAACATGTTAACGGGGGGGGGGCAATTGCCCCCCCCCCCCGTGGAGGGAATTGTCCCCTCAGTGTAACCAATTCCCCCCTCATTGAAACTGAGTTAATTCGACACGAGCGGGCACTAGGATACTATATATGATGCATGACTAGCCTTTAAAAAAAATCCTTCAGTCACCCGACGCTTTTTTACTGTACTGCATGACCTCGGATAGCATGTAAATGGGGGGGGGGGGGGGGAATGCCTTCGCAGTGACTGCTGGCTCCCTCCCCAGTGACCAAATCCCCCCCCCCTCTGGTGGGAGCAAAATGCGTAGGTAACATACGATTGTACGATCTGTAAAGTAGATAAAAGCGTCACGGAAGCATGCTTTCAACTTAAAACCAAAAAAAACGCCGTTTACAGCTACCTAACGTAGCTTTGAGATCTTGAGGATGGATGCCGGCCGCCCCTCGTCGCGTCGGTTAAAAATTGGCGTGGACCACAGGTGTCGATTTATATACGTTTGGGGTGTCCCTCGGCCTCAATATTTTGAGTTTGGTCCCCCAAAGATGCTTTTGGCTCCTTCAATGTTTTCTGGCCAATGGCGGATCCAAGGGAGCCAAAGGCCAAAGCCCCCAAACCGCCTGAAATCAGCAAAAGTGGCATTTTTTTCTAATTAAAAAGCCAAGAAACCTTTACCAAAGAACGTTTATTAAATCACCCATTCATCCATAAAGAAGCAAACTCCGATGAGTTTGTTTTATTGTTTGAAACTTTGTGCGTATTTCGCCGCCAAAACAACTTGTTTTGCCGTTCCGGGATCTCCCTTGTGTCTGGCCTTAGATCAGGTATTTGACACATATACCATGGTTTCAGCCACGGTGATCCGTGAAAAACCAAGCTTCTGATGAATTCGTTGGTTCTAGGAACATAGACTGTCCAAAACCACCTTCATCACATCACAGGACGAAACCGGGTGAATATCAGCGAAGCAATGTTTCTCTCCCTCGTAAAGTTTTAGCTGTTTGTCTCCTCTGGGGTGGCCCTTGACCCCCCCCCCCCCCCCCCCGCCCCCAAGGCGCCCTCGGCCGCCACAGCCATATTTCGATTGAATAACCGATTTCACTGCATATCCGACGAATAAATTTAGAGCTGTGTGCCAGCATTTGGCCGACACGACCGATGATGAATGGGTCTCTCGAAAACATTTAGCCGTTTAGTTTGGTCCCCCAAAGTTTAGCCGATATCAGCCCGATGCTTGGTAGGACGACGGCCCAAGTT
The DNA here is from genome assembly GCA_036785665.1 of Chirona hameri. Lineage (NCBI taxonomy): Eukaryota > Metazoa > Arthropoda > Thecostraca > Balanomorpha > Balanidae > Chirona > Chirona hameri. The sequence continues at coordinate 129,853 of JAXIVJ010001533.1, forward strand.
TCATGTATTTCGTTTCGAAAGCAATATGCCACGTTTGCGTGGTATGAGCATCATTCGAAAGTTTTAAAAAAGTCGTTCAAAACTAATTTTAAAAAAAATCAGTTATTAACGTCTAACCGTAATATGTGAGATGAGTTGTACATACAGTAATCAGCAATCAATGGCAACAACCAGGTAACAACTATTCTTAGTTTTGGCGCCTCGTTTTCCACTCCAAGGGATACCTATTGCATGGGTTGGATCTGCAGTGATTCATACGATAATTTGAAGAGGAGTTACTAATTGCAGGTCAGCTATTTTATTAATGAAATAGTTTTTGAGTCGAAAACGAAACGTCTCGCAAAATTATTAACTAAGGTTTATGTTTGATTGTGTAAGGGATATGCTTTTGATTGTGTAAGGGATATGCTGGCTCTATCTAATTGAACCCTTGACCCATTGGCGCATCCAGAACGTCCAAAAACGTCGTTTTGAAGAACTGTCTCAAATTTCGTCTGACTTTGTGTGCTTTTGCAAAAAAAAGGTCGTGACGTGCCGAGCCGAGGGTGTGACGTTTTAGGGGAGGTTGGGTTGGGACGCCCCCTATTTTTTTCGAGAATTGGCGGCGTGCAGCACCACCGTTTCTGGCACAGCTGTTTCTGCAGGAATTGCGCACCTTAAGTAAGCATTTTGACTTGGGTCATCTCAGGTGAGGTCACCAGATCATGTCAAGTGAGTTAACCTCCAAACAAGTTTGTGGTCGAGCCACAGCCAGTGTTTGACTGAGCGATGTAACAATCTCGACATGAATTTAGACGATCTATCTAACGGTAGTTGTGGATTTTGCCTAATCCCCATTGGAACCGAGTTCGGGGGTGGGGGCGTCAGATGCCTCCCCCTAGCACGACTAAGCTGGCGCCGAGCACCGGCAGGGCGTGGGTTAAGAACTGCTTTAAAACAAATTATCCCTTGTGTAAGCTGCTTAGATCTTCCTTCAGAAAATGGGTTAATGTTCGACCGATTTAGTTGTTTTTGTATTGGTGAAGCTATGACGCCGGTGGACCCTTTGCTCCGTTCCTGTTAGGTCCCCCAAATCGTTTTCAAAAATCGACATCACAGGCATGGGGACCTTCGATGATGGGCGTGTTTAAATTTATAATTGTTGTATTTACCTGCATTAAATTATATTATTATACTATTTTATTTCTGTTTTAGACTTATGTTTGTCATTATCGCACTTAAAAATGTATCAGTACCTATTAATAGGTACGTTTAACCAGGGACGTAGCCAAGGGGGGGGGGGGGTCTCAGTTCAAAACCAATACAAAGGCGAAACATTCCCTTTAAGTGGTACTCGTGTTTTGATGCTCATGACCTAACGGGATTTTCAAAAGGCGCTCCTGCCAGTTTAAATGGCAAAAGAGTTTAGTCTGGAACCTATCATACATTCGTATATTACGAAGTATTCAGGGGTGGTAAAATGCTCCGTCCTGCTGGACGACGTCGGAGAACAAAATTTTTCTTTTTCTTGCCAGGTTGGCTTATTTTTCATCACAAATGATCCATCAGAGGAGTCACATGCTGCATTTTTGCATGCGTGTGCTTTTCACATCGAATAGTGGGATATGCAAAGGGAAATTATACTGAATTGTCAGGTCATAATTATGGTTCACACATGAAAATGCTGTCCCACAGTCTACCAAAAAAATACGCGTCCCAGATAGCAACAGTGATATCAGTTTGGCACCACCAGAATGGCAGCATATTAGACCACACATATAGTTGCTTTTATAGACCATACAAACTGTACCAAGTTGTCTGCAAACTACTATTTCAGTCGTCAGTGGTTTGGGAGAACCACGGAAGACCACTCATTGACTTTGAACGGGAGACTCTCCGCCGTCCGTCCAGCGGATCCGCTGGTTTTAGCAGCCAACTTCGCTGCACAATAGAAACTGGTATACATTTTGCAACAAATTTAGAAACCCAGAGCATATTTTAGATTGATGACCAATGACCATGGAGGCATGATGGCAGCATTTTAAAACCTATATTTGGAGCGATCGTCGCTTTGGAAAGCGACGCATGTTAAAAATGTTTGAGCAATTCTGTGAAGCACCCCTTGCTTCCGAGTTCAAAGTAAGGTTAAGTTAAAATAATTAATAATATAGTTGCTCAAAAAGTGGATAAAATAAATCGCATAGCAAGTAGGGTAAACTTAACATGTCAACACATCAGACTTGGCACGTTACTGGTGGTGTTGACTGTTGATGTTGTAATTCGGGGACATGTCAAGACATAACACTTCCATGTTATTGGTAGTGTATTGGTGTCTGAAAGTCATCCCATGCAAAAGATTGTCAGTTTGAAGGGAGAAAACAGGGTAAACCACTGTAACCCCGAACACGCCCTAACAACATACTTTTCATGCTATTGGTGATGTAGTGTGTCGGTATCGACTTCACCAATTGCAATAGCATGCAAAGTATGACATTATGATGTGTCTGGTGTTAATGTTGTCTACCCTACCTGTACAAAGTCTGATTAAATTAAAAACTGCTTGTATTTGACCTTTGGTTCAGTAATCCCCCCCCCCCCCGCACACACACACAAAAGTTGGTGGGGCGACTGCCCCACCGACTTTGATTTTAGCCCACCATTTTTATGTTCTGCTCCTCCAACTTTTGTCAGATTTGAAGGTTTCCTAGTGTTAAACTGTTCATTTGTCACCTCAGCCATGCCACAGCAACCACCCAATATAATATTTTGACCCACCAACTTGCTCTGAAAAGCTCCACCCACACTGTCTACGAGATGGTCTGGGGGGGGGGGGGGGCGACAGCCCCTGGTAGATCTGCAGTGCAGCGAGCGGAATGCGAGCGGCGCGTTCTAAACGTGGGTCCCTGCGATCTTAATTGCTGTAAATGTTAGATCAAGTTTGATTATGTATCGTGTTTGGTGACGTCATAGCTTTGGTATTACTGGTACACTTTCTGTATGTCAAATTTAAAAAAAAAATCACATTAAATGACAAATATTGCTTAGGACCGTGTCTATACTCTCAGGTCCTAAGCAATTGGATGTTCCTTCTATAGGACATCAATAACTTGACAATGTCTGTATCTTGCTACAGAGTAGCTTTATTCCGAGTTCTTCTGCAACTTTATTGTTGCATGTATGATCAATATTTCACAGAGTATAAATATAAATATTGCTCAACGAGCAATAATGCATTAAGTGTTGCTGGAGAACCATTTTCCAACCTTTCGATTTGGTCGGAGAACCATAGTCTTATTTCTGGTACCACCCTGAGTATAGTGAATAACGTTATTATCCGCCTGTGTAAGTGGGTGACAGCTCCTAACCGAGCCTATATCTGACTACTAGCATCGTAATGCTGTGATTATTTCTTCACAATCAATAAATGCCAGACCTAGACTAGTGGACTACCACCAGACTAGTGGTCCAGACTAGTGTTCTGGACTTCCCGAGCAAATCAAAACCGAAATGTTGTTTTAGGCTGTCCGGACGGCAGTTGACAACACATTGCAGACGAATAACGGAGATAATTGCAAATTAAGGTAGAACCGTTAGTTGATCTCCACCACCAGACTTCAGACATAAATAATAAACAACCACTGGTAATACCGAGATATGAGACCTGTACTCTGAGCTCCGGATACTCTGTACAAACTCTGCCGGCGATCAGCCTGTGCTATGAAGGCCCATGCTGAATTATATTAGTCCAGGGGCCTGCTGAAGTGTATCACATCACACCACGTCGACGGGATAGGCTCCATGCTGATTATATTAGTCCAGGGGCCTGCTGAAGTGTATCACATCACACCACGTCGACGGGATAGGCTCATGCTGATTATATTAGTCCAGGGGCCTGCTGAAGTGTATCACATCACACCACGTCGACGGGATAGGCTCCATGCTGATTATATTAGTCCAGGGGCCTGCTTGAAGTGTATCACATCACACCACGTCGACGGGATAGGCTGTATGCTGATTATATTAGTCCAGGGGCCTGCTGAAGTGTATCACATCACACCACGTCGACGGGATAGTCTCCATGCTGATTATATTAGTCCAGGGGCCTGCTGAAGTGTGATCACATCACACCACGTCGACGGGATAGGCTCCATGCTGATTTTATTAGTCCAGGGGGCCTGCTGAAGTGTATCACATCACACCACGTCGACGGGGATAGGCTCCCATGCGTGTTTATATTAGTCCAGGGGCCTGCTGAAGTGTATCACATCACACCACGTCGACGGGATAGGCTCCATGCTGATTATACTAGTCCAGGGGCCTGCTGAAGTGTATCACATCAACACCACGTCGACGGGCTGCACGACTTGTGGACACGTGCGCTCAACAAAGAACCCCAGTCTCGGGACCCGCGCAAGTCAAGTCCCTGTGACAAGATGGTAGAAGCCGCAGGCTTCGGATTTCAAATATGAATCCGATATGTAACGATGATCATTACGGTAACAAAGTATTTGGTAACATTCCATCTGACTGTATGGTGTGTTGTGGTTTGCCTCTCTTAAAATTTGTGGGCATTGTGGTGAAAACTGCAACGTGTATTTTCCGCACGACTTCTCACTGCGGCGTAAATACATCGGACAACGGCTTTACGCCAGGCGCTCGCTGCGCTGCGGCACTACCGGGGGGGGGGGGGGGTGGGGGGGGGGGGGGGGTGGAAGGGTTTGGGGTCTCGTAGACAACTGACGTTCGTTTTCCGGGTGTGGTAGGAAACAATTGTTATAATATAATCGAACTCGCCCTAACCTTTACAGTAATTACGGGGGGTGGGATCTGCCCGCCGACGGATTTTCTCCTCTAACTCAAAAACCATAATATATACCGACATGAACCTCACAGTACCTTATCCTGCATCAC